>QRFJ01000408.1:171072-344562 GCA_006176705.1 Cocos nucifera
ATCTTGAATCTTCTAATATTTGGCATGGTAGACTTGATCATATTAATTTTGATCAGATCCAACATATGATCAACTTAAATTTAATCCCTAATATTCATTTGGATAAAAGGATCAAGTGTAAATTTTGTGTTCAAGCAAAAAGTATCAGAAAATCTTTCAAACTGTTCATAGAAATTCTAACCTTCTTGATCTAATTCATAGTGATATGTATGACCCTACCAAAATTCTAACTCCTGGGAGGAAATCGTTACTTTGTAATATTCATTGATGATTTCTTTTGGTATTGTTACACATATCTAATCCGATCTAAAAATGAAGTCCTTGATAAGTTTAATATCTTTAAGCCTGAAGCTGAGACCAAGACTAAGAAAATTCTTAAAAAACTTAGGTCAAATCAAGGTGGAGAGTATACCTCAAATGAAATAGCCCTATTTTGTTAAGAACATAGGATCATTTATGAGGTGACTCCTTACTCCCCACAGTCAAATAGTGTAGTGGAATGGAAAAACCATGCTCTAATGGATATGGTTAATTTAATGTTAATCAGTTCAAGCGCACCCAAGAACTTGTGGGGGGAAGCCTTATTAGCAATATGTTATATCCTAAATAAAATTTCTTTTAAGGATAAAAATAAGACTCCTTTTGAACTCTAGAAGGGTAGAACTCCTAGATTAGATACCTAAAGTATGGGGGTGCCTAGCTAAGTAGGTATACCTGAACCTAAGAAAATAAAAATTAGTCCTAAAATTATTGCAATCTTTGTAGGATAGTTCTTAGATAGTAGCACAAATAAATTTTTAATTAAAGTTCTAAAATAAGTGATATCTCTAATGATACATTAATTGAGGCTAGAGATGCCACTTATTTTGAAAATATATTTTCTTTTAGAAACCAAATCCTAAATCCAATTCAATCTTATCTATCTTCTAATCCTAGTCTTGTTGGATCAAAGATTTCTTATGAATTAAGAAAGAGGAAGAGGTCTAACCTTGTTCGTGGACCTTTTGAACATAGAAGAAGCACAAGGGTTAGAAAAGAAAAGGACCTTAGTGAAGGTTTCTTTATCTTTTGTGCTGAAGATGAACTTCCCACTTTTAAGGAGGCAATGTCTTCACTTGATGCCCCTTTTTGGAAGGAATCTATTAACTCTAAATTTAACTTAATAATCCAAAACCAAACCTGGATCATTACTAATCTTCCACCAAGTAGTAAACCATTAGACTGTAAGTGGGTATTTCATAGGAAATTTAGACCTGATGAATCAATAGAAAATTATAACGCTAGATTAATGGCTAAAAGGTATAACCAGTAAAAGAATTTAGATTATTTTGATATCTATTCTCCTATAGCTAGAATTTCTATCTTCTTGCCATTGTTTCCATCCATAAATTGATCATTCATCAAATGGATGCAAAAACTATGTTCCTAAATGGCGATCTAGATGAAGAGATTTACATAGAATAGTCTGAGAGATTCCTTGTTAAGGGACAAGAGAATAAAGTTTGTAAACTTATTAAGTCCCTATATGGTCTTAAACAAGCACCTAAACAATGACATAAAAAGTTTGATAAAACTATCATTTCTTTTTGGTTTCTCAATCAACGATCATGATAAGTGTGTGTCTTTCAAAATCATCGATAATGATTGTGTGATCCTTTATTTATATGTTGATGATATTTTGATCTTTGGAACTTCTCTTAAGAATTATATGTAAAATTAAATAGTTCCTTTCAAATCATTTTGATATGAAAGATTTAGGTGAAGCTGATGTGATCCTAGGGATGAAGCATATCAAATACCCTGAAAGGATAGCTCTCTCCCTTTCTCATTCTATCAAGAAAATGATTGAAAAATTTGGATATTCTAATCAGATACCTGTATCTACTCTTTATGATCCAAGTATCCATCTTAAAAAAAATTAAGTGAACCAATTGATCAACTAAGATACTTCTAGATTATAGGTTCTCTTCTTTATGTGGCAAATAGGACAAGACTTGCAATATAACCTATACCATAGGAAGATTAAGTAGATATACCCAAAATCCAATTAAATCAATCTCATTGGTCTACTGTTGAAAGGGTATTTTGATATCTTAAGAGTACCCTTGATCTCTCTCTCTAGTATATTGGATACCCTGATATGGTTGAGGGTTACAATGATACAAATTAGATTACTAATTCTCTTGATCTTAAATCAACCACTAGATATGTTTTTCTTCTTGACAGTGTTTCTATAGCTTAGGGATCTTCCAGGCAAACCATTATATCTTAGTGCACTATGGAGGCCGAGTTGATTGCCTTGGATACCATCTGTATTGAGATAGAGTAGATTAAAAATCTTATCTCAGAGTTACCTTTAATACTTAAGCCAATTCCAACCATATTAATCTATTGTGATATTAAGGCCATAATTGAACTGACGAATCAACGAGCACTAGAATCATTAATGAGGATAGGGCTTAAACCTACTATGTGGTCACCGATAGTGGATACCCAACATCTATGATTGGAGATCCCATGAATGAGGTTTAATATGATGGAGACAAAATTGATTGAGTGATCATGCTAGAGCACATTATCGGAGTGCATCTCCTCTCATCCCTATGATGAGTGGTTTTATTAGTGACAAAGTAAATTGGAAAGGATGAGCTAAGCACTTAATGAGTCCAAGATTAGAAATCTGTAAGGTCACAAATATCTTTGGAGGACTTACCTATGTGAGAATTGTCATATAGGTCACGACTAGGAGTTTGGGCTAACCCTAATAAAATTCTTATGAAAAATTAAGGTGCTAAGCACAAGGCCTCTAAACTTACAAGAAAATTTAGTATTAGTGATAGCAAAAGAGCCATCGCTAATAGTACTCTTTACCGACAGTGAATTATAATCAAAAATTTTTTTGTTACTTAAAGTTGTTAATTATTAGCGACAGATAAATTGGTTATTAGTGATGGCTACGCCATCACTAATACTTATTAGCAATGGAGGTTTAGTCATCAATAATAACTAGTATTTTTTTTTAATTTGATGGTAATCTTATTAGTGATGGAAAATTTTATTAGTGATGGCACTATCATTACTAATAACATTAGCGAAGGCTATAGAAATGGTAATTTACCATCGCTAATACTTATCCTATTTCTTTCATTTTCGCTCATCCCGCTGCCAAACCTCTCTTTTCTTTGCCTTGGGTCTCCCTCTTTACCCTACAACTAGATCCTAATTTTCTGAGCCCCTGGCCACTGGATCCCACTTTTTCGAGCCCCCGACTGCCTTCCCACACAAGCTCCTAGTTGCCTTCCATCTAGATATCTTTGGCCCGGCCCCGACCTAGCCCAAGCTTGGCTTGAGAGTTGGCTCAATACTACCAGCCTGCATGCAACCCAAAACCAGTAGTGCTCTATTCATAATGAGGCTATGATGACTGCCTGATGTACCTAAAGAGTCTAGAGGTGATACATTTCTATTCTTATAGTTGCAAAGCAAGCTGGATAGTCTATTATATCGCATGTAACCACTTGCAGCCACCTTATGGTTAAAGGTATAGAGGAACTTGCAATGCCTTATTTTTCAATGGCAGATTTGAGCCTTCTTATTTTTCTCTTTTCCTTGTTTACTTTGTTGGTCTTTGATTTAAGTACGATTTTTAACTAGTGGTAGTATTTTGGGGTCGGGCTTAGGTATGGTAGGGCCCGGCCTAGCCTGATCTAGTTCTAGCCCTAACTATGATGAAGATTTTGGATGGCTAATTTTTAATTAATGATCTTTATTAGAATAAATATTGCATTTTTGAGTCTTTTTTACCAACCAATGATTATTCCATTGTAAAAAAAAAGAATAGCGATAGAATTTTATGATTTTAGCAATGGTAATCACATCACTAACAAAGAGAAAATTTATTTTTTTAATTTAATTTTTGATTATTAGTGACCATAGGATACTTATTTGAGATGGCAAAATGCTATCACTATAAGTAAAAAAACTAATTTTAAATTTTTAATATATTTTTATGATTATTAGCGAGGAAAAAAATTATTAGTGATGGTAAATTATCATCTCTAAAAAAATAATTTTATTTTTTTAATATATTTTTATAATTATTAGCGATGAAAGAAAATTATTAGCGATCGTATTTTACCATCGCTAATAAATTTTTCATCAATTTTTTCCTCATTTCCCCCACTGCACGCTCTCATTTTCCCTCACCCCCCTCACCCCCATGCACCCTCATTTTTCCACACCCCCCTTTCAATTTTTGGATTGGCTCATCTGCTGGTGATCGACCACTCTTTCCCCTCACCTTCGATTTTCCTGCCACCCCTCTTTTTCCCCCACCTTTGATCCCCATTTTCCCTTGCCATGCCACCAGATCCAACATCCCTGAGCAATTGGCCACCTCCCCAAGCCTCCGGTTGCCTCCGCCTCCCACCTCCTGAGCTCTCAACCATGAGCACAGGTCACCTCTTGCCTCCCTGAGCCCCTGGCCGCCTGCCCGCAATCGACCTCCCCGTGGCTACCAGTTCGATCTGGTCCCCCTCTTTCCCCCATTACTGGATCCGACTTTTCCAAGCCACCAGTCGCTTCCTCAAGCCTTGAGCCCCTAGCCTGCCTCCTCCTGACTGCCTCCTCGAGCCCCCATCCAAGAGCCCTCAGTCACCTCCCATCTTTTAGAGTCCCCGATTATCTTCCCCTAACTACCCCAGACCTGCCTTCCCCTGGTTGCTGGTCTGGTACTTGTCTTTCCTCATCATCGGATCCACTTTTTTGAGCCACTGGCCATCTTTCCGAGCCCTGAGCCCCTAGCCTGCCTCCCATCGACCACCTCCTTGAGTCTCCAACAGCACCGTTTCCTGCTGCATAGCACTATCTCTTGCAACGTAGTTGTGTTTGGTGAGTATTAGTGATGATGGCAGTGACAACTGCATAGCGGTCGTCAAATATAGTTGTTTTAAGTTTTTTAATATTTTAAATTAATATTTATATGATTTAGTTAAATTAAATTTAATATTTAAATTACATTAATAATATTTCATTAAATTTAGCTAAATTAATTTTAAATTAATAATATTTAATTAATTTAAATTAATAATATTATTAATATTTTTTTTAATAATATTATTAATTTAAATTATTATAATATTATTAATTTAAATTAATAATATTATTAATTTTTAAAAAAATTTGGATTGGACTCAAGAAGGGATGTGGCCTGCTTCAGCCTGACTCGTATAGCGGTCATCAAATACCATGGTGGTAATTAATTGCTTTAATTGCTATAGCTTTAGAAATCCAATTGGTTACTATTTTACATTCTTCAAATTTTTATTTTTTATGCTGAATGTTAAAATAAGCAGTATGACCTATATGTAGAGGTTTGCTTTATGGTTTGTGTAGGGAGACTATGATGATTTTGAGATATCTTTTTATTGATTCAACTATTTCTAATGGCAATAATTTTGGACAACCTTCTTCAACAAGCAACCAATTGTTGTCATTTTGATTTAGTTGTTGATGAGATACTAAATCTGAGCCTTCTCTTTCTTTTCTCTTCTTTGATGTTCTAACTATTTTAACTTTTTGATGGTTAATATAAACTTTTGTTATATGATGGCCTAATTTTTATTTTATTATATCTAAAAAAATAAAAATTAAATTTATTTAAATTAAATTTAATTAAATTAATTTTAAAAATTTTAAAAATTTTTAAAAATTTTAAAAAAACTTGCATTGCATGAAATCATAAACTCATCTTTTGATTAATGTATATATTCTACTATATGTGTATATTTATATATTTTTATATAGATGAAAGAATTATATATATTGGTCAATTGATTATCCAGTATGGATAGTTAAAAAAATGCAAGTAATTCTATAGATTATTACAGTAATTAAATGGTATGCTGAGAGTTCAAAAAAAAATTTGGACAGCATTTTTCTTTAGTTCTCTCCACATATCTTTAGTCGTATGGGAAGAACTAAGAAAAAATGCTACCAACATTTTTTTTTGACCCTTATTGCATATTATTTGATTACCATAATTAATCTATAGAATTAATATATTTTTTAAATGGGATAGAACCTTCTATACCTATTAGTTGATGATATGATGCATTTACTATGTAAGCCATTTTGAATGATAAAATAATTAATTAGTAGTTGCCTTGTATTTATGTATATGCAAAATTCTTAGATAGTATCCTATGGACCATAGTTAGATGGACCATCGAGTAATTGATGGGGTGATTCTACTGAATATAGGAAGGGTGTAGAGTACTTTTGTGATTTTGCTTTTGAGAATACAACACTCTTACATCAAAAATGGGCTCATTGCCCTTGTAATAGATGTGGCAATAAAGAAATATTTCATGGGGATACAATTATTATCCATTTATATAAGAGTAGATTTATCCCCAACTACAAGTATTGGTACCTGCTTGGGGGACATGGGAGAAAGGTGCAAAGGTTAGAAGCAAGTAGGATAGGGACACAAATAGAATGATTGACATGGTTATGGATGTGGCTAGTCCAAAATTTAACTAGAATATGGCAGATGATCTAGAAACCAGCAGCAGCAATTTTTATCATATGCTGAAAGATGTTGATGAACTACTATGGTCGAGATGTAAAACACACACTATATTATCAACTGTATCAGAATTGTTGAACTTAAAAGACGAGTTTAATGTAATGGCCAACTGTTATGATAAGATGGTAGCAATAATAAAGAAAATACTACCGAAGGATGAGAAGCTTGTTGGGAGCTTCTATACTTCGAAAAAAATGGTGAAAGTATTGGGCATGGGATATAAAAAATAGATAAATACCATAATGATTGCATGCTTTTTCATAAGCAGGACCAACTAAAGAGTTCATGTGACTTATGTGGTGAAAGCCAATTTAAGCCGAGAAAAGAGGATAGAAATTAGAAGGATATACCATACAAGGTTCTTTGATACCTTCTCCTTGCTTCTAGACTTCGGAGGCTCTATTTATCCAAGAGTACTACTGAATAGATGAGATGGCACGAAGAAGAGATTTGCAAGCACTAAAATATGATGAGATATTCATCAAACAGTGAGGCATGGAAGCAATTTGATGCTTGTCATGCTTTATTTACTCAAGAGTCATGTAATGTTCGATTGGATCTATCTACAGATGACTTTCGTTTAGTCATATAACGGTCCCTTATTCATGTTGGCCAATTTTCATTACTTTATACAATCTGTCGCCTGGGTGTGCATAAAAGAACATAACATTTTTCTTATATTAATCATTTTTAGACCATGACATCTTAGTAGAAGTATTGATATATATCTAAGACCTCTTATTGATAAGCTAAAATTCTTATGGTCCGATGGCATACGTACTTTTGATACATTGAAAAAGCAGAATTTTGTAATAAAGGCTGCGTTGATGTTGACTATTAGCGATTTTTCTGCTTATAGGATGCTATTAGGATGGATCGCTCATGGAAAGCTTGCATGTCCCTATTGCATAGAGAATACAAAATTATTTCAGCTTGACCATGATCATTAGCCTTGCTGATTCGATTATCATCGTTAATTTCTACTCGAACATCATCCTTTTCAAAAGCAGTAAGATAGTTTCAAGAGGAATAAGATAGAGAAAGATCATACACCCCTACGCCTCAGTGGTATGAAAGTATTTTAGAGGATATCTCAACTAGATGAAGTCTAGTTTGGCTCGCTATTTGACAAGCAGAAGCCTCGACGGTTTGGTAGAAGTCATAACTAGGTGAAGCAAAGATTTTTCTATGAATTGCTATACTGGTCCATTAATTTGATCCATCATAATCTTGATGTCATGCATATTGAGAAGAATGTATTCAATAATATTTTTTATACTATTATAGATGTCAAGGATAAGACCAAGGATAATCTCAAGGCTCGAGCAAATATGAAGAACATATGCAAGCATTTTCTATTAGAGCTGGTTGAGGTGTCACTTTAGAAATTTCTAAAGCCAAAAGCATCTTATACCTTAACAAGAGAGGAAGGATATTTGTGAATGGGGTAAAATTCTTAAATTTTTAGATGATTATGTAAGTAATCTAGCTTGGTGCATTAATGTCAAAGATTGCAGGTTTTATGGGCTAAAGAGCCATGACTGCCATGTCTTTATGTAATGATTACTCCCATTAGCTTGGCATGATCTTCTTTCTAACTCTATATGGAGTTCTTTGACCAAGCTTAACCTTTTCTATAGAAATATTTATGCTGCCAAACTATCTACCAACTACATTTCTAATATTGAGGTTAGCAGTGTAAGGACCATATACAAGTTAGAGAAGATATTCTCTTCTAGCTTTTTCGACTCCATGGAGCACCTCATGATTCATCTAGCATATGAAGCTAGGATGGGTGGACCAGTATAATATAGATGGATATATCAATTTGAAAGATACATGCACAGTCTCAAGAAGAAAATAAAAAATAAGAGTTGAGTTAAAGATTCTATTATGGAGGCTTATATAATAGAAGAAATTTTAAATTTCAATCGATACTACTTTAATCCTAGTGTACAGACAAAGCTGACTCAAGTGAGCCAAAATGATAATGGTAGTGGTAAGAAATTAGAGTGGGGAATCTCAATATTTGCCTATCCCACGAATTTGGGCATGAGGTTCGCTAAATTTTCTCTGATACTGAACTTCGATAGGCAAAGACATGTTTTGCTAAACTATGAGGGGGTCGATCCATATGTTCTGTAAGTATCCATCATAATTTCAACTCTTTAATCACTTATTTTCATATACTTCTCTTATGCATATTTAGGCAATATAATGAGATGCTGAGATATGGCAATTCGAGGATAAGTGATGAAGAAATATCCATACGGTGCTTATAGAACTTTGCATGTCTGTTCCATCAATTAGTAAGCACCCATTGTCATTGTATATATTTTAATTTTTTTAATTTATACTTTTTATGATACGTAGATCATGCAAAGGGATGAATCCATACCAAAGAAGATGAGACCATTAGGTTATGAGCTAACAAAGTACATGACATGCTATAATGGTTGTAACATACATGGTTTCAAATTTCACACCTAGCAATATGGAAATCATAAAAGCATAATGAACAATGGTGTGTATGTAAAGGATAGCTGATAGAAAGAGGTGGAGAGTGACTACTATGGAATCCTCAAAGAAGTGATTAAGATGACCTACATTATAGGTAATAGCTATTGAAAATTATATCCCAAAGCCAATTATCAGCCTGTTGATGGTTGAGCTAATTTTTATAAATTATATATGATTTATTTATAAATAAAAAAGTTACTTTGGCTTATTCATCATAAGTTGTGCATCTTTCTTTTATGATCTCTTATGTTATGATGAAGTTCTTAGGACTATTTAAAATCAATAAAGAAGAATTTATCATTTAGTTCCTAAAACTATTCGCAACCAAATGATATATTATTACTTAGGAGGACAATGTTTATTGAGTATAGATCATAGTGTGCCATATGGATTGGTTGTCTTCTTAACCAAGGAGTACGGAAACACCGGTATGACATATAAGTAAGATGTAGGGTATATCTATACTGAACATGACTAACTTCGGAGCATTCTACTATCAAGATTTGCTCTGAAGGGATATGAACAAAAGTGTCCCTCCGATCTGAGATCATTATGGTTATTTGCAAGCAACTCATGATGCTTTGATGCTGAACTATCTGAATTTCTAATTCAGTAATGAAAGATTTTTGGACATAGTTAAGTACTTGTGAAGTTGGTGTGTGAGTTAAGATGGGATTGACTACTCCTAGTTTTAGGAGATATGTTGTATTGAATTTCAATTTAGCAAAACCTTGGCTAGGATAGCCCTTATGAGGAGTCATAGAATTGATTGCATTGAGACACACTTGGATGTACTTTTTCAAGAGTTGATAGTTTAACTTTGAGTCATCCTAAACATATAAGTCAAAGGGATGAATTATACAGTAACCATAGGCCAAGGTTCTTGAATGTTGCTTTACATACATTTGACCTATTCAGACATCAAGTACCATTGCTAGATGATCACTTCAATTGATATAAAAATTTATTCTAGTGCTACCGGCTTAGATTTTAACTTATGGGATCACACATATAAGAGATTTCTATCGGATCGAATGGTTGATTAATGATTATGAATTATTTTAGGATCAAATCATCAATATGATTGATGATTGATTAAGTATAAGTATTACAGGAGGATTAATTAGCAATTATATTGCTAATTAGCTCCATCTAATTTAGCATTAGAATTAAGATCAAGTTTAATTAAATTAGATTTAATTTGGTTTAGTTTGGACTTGATTAGATCAAGTCTAATTGGTTTATTAGATAACCCAATTACAAGGAAGATCAATTTTGTATTTAATTAGAACTTAGTGCACCTAATTTCTAATTGGCTTAAGATTTAAATTAAATTTAGATAAGATTTAATTAGATTTAAATGGGCTCCTAGTTGGACTAGGATCATCCTTAATTAGGTTTCACCAATCCTAATTTAAATAGGATTAAAATTAGTTTGACCAAAAAAAACATGAGAGCCCAGTTGGACTGGGACTCTCTTCCCTCCCTTATGCCAAACATCCCATGCCCATGCTGCCCACTTTTCTTATTTCTATGTGAGATTTCTCACACTTAAAAGAGCCCCACACATCTCCTATCCCTTGGTTATGAAAATTAATATTGATTAGCTCAAACAAGGGAAGCTATTTTCACCTAGGACTCTATTTGATAAAGTTTCAATATTCCAAAACACTATCAACTCTTGGTGCCTAATTAAATCAGATTTTGATCTAATTTTGTATGCGGAAAAGAAGGAATTTTGCTTGATTTTATGGTAGCCCATGCCTAGAAAGAATAGGGAGACGTCTAAGAGTTGGATGCCCCCTATACTTGCTCTCCTTGTCCTTTTCTTTCTAAGTATTTGACCTAGACTAGAATTCCTCTTGACCACCCTATTTAAGAGGACTCTTGGTATGGGAATTGGTAGAGTTTTTCACAGTGGAATAAGAGAGAGGGGCATGGGTTTTAGAGCATAACTTTCTAGGGGGCATGAGCTTTCTTTAGAACATCACCTTGGTGTGTCTTATTGAGAGAAAAGAAAGAAGAGAAGAAGGGTTCTTCTCTTAGAATTTTTTGATCCTCCCTTTTGTACATGGTTTTGAGAGATAAGAGCAAAGGGTCTCTCTTATGATGTGTCCTTCTCTAATTTTTCATCTCTTGGAGGGTCCAAGAGATTCGAAGAAAAAAATTTAGATCAGTCGTTGGGAGAGATCTGCAAGGAGCTAGCACCTCGTGCAGATTTTTGATCGTCGAACCTTCAATCAGCATAAAAGATTCATGTAGACAACCTGTAGAGGCAGAACATCCTGTGTGGCTTTGAGCAACAATCACATCTACAAAAATCAGTAGCAGAGTTCTCGACCTGCACTCAGGTATAGAGTTTTGATCTCTATTGCATGTTAGATTTGATTTAGACTGGTATTGATATGATCAATACCTATTTATCTTTTATTTTTTAGATTTATATATGTATTATATCATGTCATAGATCCTACATTGTAGATGTTTAATAATCTAATCATATGCATAAATAAATTAATAAGATTAATCTTAACTCTTCCACTTGATATTTTTTGAAAAAGTTTTGAAAGGCATACATGAAACCCTACTCGATTTTCCATCAAGATGACCTATGTACAGGACAGCTGGTGGGAAGAGATGGAGAGTGACTACTATGAAATCCCCAAAGAAGTAATCAAGATGATCTACATTGGAGGTAATAGTGTCATTCTATTTAAGTGCCAATAGTTCGATAACAACAATCGTATGAAGGTCGATCTACAGTACAAGTTTATTAAAATCAAACATAGATCAAAAGCGTATGTCAATGAGCCATTTGTTTTAGCTCAACAAGTTGCTCAAGTGTATTATACTCCTTTTTTATCAAGTAAGAGAGAAAGGAAAGATTGGTGGGCTGTATGCCGAGCTAAGTCTCGAGCAGTTCATTACATGCTCAAAGAGGAAGAAGAACTTCAATTACCAGAATGCTTTCAGAAGGATGAAACACTAGGATTTCATCAGTCTTGAATAGATGCCGAGTTAGATGCTCCAGGAATTCTCGTACATGATGGCCAACATGAGAAGATAGACCCAACTGATTTTATTTTAAAGGATAATCCTATCCAAGAAGGGGAAGAAGAGGAAGAAGAAGAACTGAAAGAAGAGGAAGAGGTAAAAGAAGAGAAAGAATCAAAAGAAGAATCCAAAGAGTACTAGATATATGAAGAGGCCGATGAGTAGTGCTAAGTGTATAATTCTTGAATCATTTTAATTATTTATCTTGCATCATTTTAAATCTTTCATTGCCATCCATAATTATATAATTAATTTGGTGAATCTATTTATTTTTATTTTCAGAGATTATACTTCATATCTTTTAAAGGTCGAAGCCATGCCAGTCGAAGATAGAGCTCTCAAGGAGAGAACAATCAAGCTGGTAGCTCGCATGGTTCTGCATCTTTCACACCAGTCAGTAAACTTTAATACTTTAGATATTCTTATTTATATTATTTTATCCTTTACTAACTAATATAATATTCTTTATATTAGATATTTTACACTCAGGTTCAGACGATAGGGGGTCACCAGTGACCCTAAGTCACATGTAGCAGCGATCGACCCACAGACATAGAGTCATGGTCGAGGACCTACCCAACTCGTGACATCTCTAACTCAATCGGAGGATAGAGAGCTCATCCACATTCAGAGTCACTCATAAGTACTATAACTTCAATTAATATATTTAGAATATTGCCATTCTAGAGTTAATATTTATTTTTTAAACTTAATTTTGGAGCACATTTAGAGAGTCAAGAGTATCTCGTATGGTTACCATCATCATTTGATGCTTGATATCAGGGCCAGTGAATGAGTTCTCCAGCTAGCCGTCTGGAGCTCATGATGTAGCCTACAAAATGTTTCACATAAGTTAGAAATATTTAATTTTTAAATTTACTATAGATTTATATTCTATTTATTAATACACGATTGCTTCTACTTGCAGAAGTACTATTAATTCGAGATCTCCTCAAGATAAGAAGGCTGGTCATCAAACCTTCGAGGAGGTGGCCACACGAGAGTTCTAGGATGGTCTATACTATTAAGATTTGATGTCTCAAATTTGACTCATAAGGAGCCCATGGTGAGATCTAAGACGATGAGTGGAGTCCAACGAGTCCAAGAACACCCCAATCAGAGTCAAATTGAAGAAGACACATGTGAGAAAGCCAACAAAGCAGATTAGGTTGTCGAGGGGGGCCCACAGGCCAGTGGCAATGTGTGCCAAGTCAGCCAACCAAGCCAATGCACATCGGGCTGCGCCCAAGCCCAGCACGAGTGCTAGCGGGTGCACACATTGGCTGGCCCAGTCGGGCTAGCGCACTAGGCCATGCCTAGGCCTAATGCGAGTGATAGTGCCTGGTGTAGCATGCATGATGGCCGGCTCAGGCCCAGGCGAGCGCATGCGTGAGTGTGGCCTAGGCCTAGGTGGTCATGCATGGGTCCTGCGATGGCATTTCGGCTCGGGTTCAGGCAACAAAGTGCAGTGCATGTGTGGGGCGAGACCAACATGGGTGAGCACGCACAGTCACTCACGAGGAAGGCTTTCCATGGGGTCTACATGCATAGTGCATGTAGACTAGGTCTTTTCACAGGGTTCATGGGAACTTTGTATGATCTAGCAGCCATGGAGGGTTGTGGTCATGATTTGTTTGTTAGGAGATGCTCTAGACATGGTTATGATCCAGAGGATTCAGCCTATTTAAAGGCTTGTGATGCTATGGAGCAGTGAGGCACGTAAAGAGGTTTTAGCAGCCACCAAGAGGAGTTCGGCAAAGCACCAAGCACGTGCAGCCCATAGAGCAGATATAGGCAGAGCATCCAAATAGAGCAGAGTATCATGTAGAGTGAGGCAATGGTTGTGTGAGTGGCCATTTGGCATGATGTAGCTGTTGAGGATCTCCTTGGGGATTTTAAGAGAGCTTTTGTGAGGGTAGCTTCTAGTTAAGAGATGTTTGTATACTACAAGTAAAGAGTGGATATTCTCCTCTTATACTTATTTTTTCTCTTTCATAGTGAAGCTTACATGCCCCGTGGAGGTAGTATTTAGGCTAATTCATGTACCTGATTATGTTCTCATTTTATTTTTCTTTCTTTCTGTTGTCAACAAAAGGGTACTGGATCCTAAGATGATGGTGTCCTGGCCAGATTCCATAATAACTAATATCAGAGCGAGTTGATACCATAATAATTAGTATCAAAGCTGGATTGGTACCGAAATAGGTTGTGGCAGTGATGATCAAGATTGAAGATGGAGAAGATAGGTGCAATTAAAATGAAGATCAACCATAAAGAATTGATCGATGGTCTCTTGCATAAGGAGGAGCAATCTGCATGAAAGATGCCAATAGGAGCCTAGTGTGAGATGGAGCTTCAGGTGGAGGTAGATCGAGCACGAGATGGAAGACTCGGGAGGATAAGCGATGCCATCAGAAGGCTACCCCAAGCAGATCTCAACTCAGGTGTAGCATGACATATGATGGAGATGAGATTGAGTGGCTGGCTCGACTCCTATATTTGCCCATGCATTCGTAGCAGGCGATTGCCCCAGAGCATGAGGGCAAGAGGATCCAAAAACTCTTAAAATTAGGTGGAGACTGAATGTCGAGTTGAGATGGAGATTGTTAGGATTTGATGCCTCGAATTCGACCCACAAGGAGCCTACAATGAGATCTAAGATGATGAGTGGAGTCCAAGAATCCAAGAACACCCCAATTGGAGTTAAGATGAAGAAGATACATGCAAGAAAGCCAGCAGAACATATTAGACTATCGAGGGGGCCCATAGGCTGGTGGTAATGCGGGCCAAGTCGGCTAGTTGGGCCAATAGCACGTTGGGCCACGCTTAAGCCCAGCGTGAGTGCTAGTAGGCGTGCGCATTGGTCGGCCCAGTCGAGCCAGCATGTTGGGCCACACCTAGGCCTAGTGTGGGCGACAATGCCACACGCAGCATGCATGATGGCCGACCCAGGCCCAGGCAAGCATGTGCGTGAGCGTGGCCTAGGCCTAAAAAATCACGTGGGGGGACTGTGGTGGCATTCTGGCTCAGGTTTGGAAGACAGAGTGCAGTGCACATGTGGGGCACACCTAGCATGGGCGAGCACGTACAGTCACTCACGAGGGAGGCTTTCCATGGGGTCTACACGTATAGTGCACATAGACCAGGTCTTTTCATAGGGTTCATGGGACTTTTGCACCATCTAGCGGCAATGGAGGGTTACGATCGTGATCAGTTGGCTAGGAGACGCTCTAGACATGGTTAAATTCTTATTCGATATGTATTAGGAGACAGAGTCCTGTTAAGACTCTCGTGAATAACTGATGAGAGAATTTAGCCTATTTAAAGGCTTATGATGCTGTGGAGCAGTGAGGCATGCAGAGAGACTTTGGTAGCCATTGGGAGGAGTTTGCCAGAGCACCGAGCATGCATAGCCCATAGACACAAGCAGAGCATCTAGACAGAGCAGAGCATTAGGCAAAGTGAGACAACGATCGTGTGAGTAGCCGTTTGGTATGATATAGCTGCTGAGGGTCTCCTTGGGGATTTTGAGATAGAGCTTTTATGAGGGTAGCTTTTAGTTGAGAGAGGTTTGTATACTCTGAGTAGAGAGTGGGTATTCTCCTCTTGTACTTGTTTATTTTCTTTCTTAGTGAAACTTGCATGCCACTTGGAGGTAGCACTTGGGCTAATCCATGTACCTGATTGTATTCTCATTTTATTTCTTCTTTCTTCTTGCTGTCAATAAAAGGATATCGGATCCTAAGGTGGTGGTGTTTTAGCTAGACTCCACAACATGTACAGCCTTCGATAATCCGCTATCGAGCATTCTGATTTCCAATCACCATTGGACTGGAGGTCCTATAGGGATCACTGAATGCAGTGGATGTATAGGAGGCCCTCTATGACTAGTGAAGTAGTAAGAAGTACTTTAGTAAGTGGTAAAAAAGGACCTTCGTAGTGAGGACATAGGAGCACTATCCATATCATGTATAAATCATTCGTCACATAGGTAGTTAAGGATCGACTCATCTCGTGATAGACGGACTTCGCATATCCAGTGACCCATTACTCATTTATAGCTCGCGATCAATGGATTCCTCATAAGATGTGCTGATTAGAGTCGCATGAGAATTTCGTTCTTTCGCCGGAGTGCCGAGTGAAGTTATGCGACTGCTTGAGAGCTAGTGCCAGGGGCGAACTATGTCCAATGAAGTGCTGTCGTCAACAGTACGGCAGCGCAAGTGCATGAAGGCTTCTTAATTGTCAGCATAAGGAATCTTGCTCATGCATTAATCTTCTCAGCGTTGGTGGCGCATAGAGAACATCTTTTAGAGAGATGAATGCCATGTCTAAAGGTACTCAAAATCTCTTCTTGGAAGTTTTTCCATGATAAACCTCCTTGTAGCAATCCTCCTCGATGTTACATCTTCTATGAAAGTCCTAGCATCTTGATTCGGTCTATCTCTATAGATCTTTGTTCCCATATAAAGAATGCTTCTCCTTGGTCTTTCTGTAAAGAGAACTCTTCCTTAGGATGGATGGAGCGCGATTATGTGTCTTCTACCACGTGTTTAGGAATAACCTCACGTGAGCGCCGCACATTAAGTTTTCCACCTACCCAATGGAGAGATGAAGGGTAGCTCGTGGATAATCAGAGTTTCAGGTGAACCTTAAGGTGATGTGAGGAATAGCGGAGGGAAGGCTTATAAGAGATAGTCTAAGACGTATCAGCAGAGTCGCATCTCTAGTGGCATTTCTGGTGTCGTGGATCTGGAAGGTTACTTTATGTAGGCGGAGCTTAAGTTGATGGCCGACAGTATCATTCCATGGCTCCTGTGCCTAAACATCTGGTATTTGATGTACGAGATCATGTGGAGAGAGAGATGGATCATTGTGTGAATCAGAGGTCCGGCTGAAAATTATGCAGTCGTCGTGATGAGATCATATAGGGTGGCACCTTGCCATCTGAGGTATTATCGTTGTCTATAACGGTCCATGAGAGGTAGCATGAGTCCATATATGCAGAGCTGTAGTATCGAGTAGCGCGTTGCTTATAGTATATATACAGAATGGTTCACGTCATGTGTGATGGTGTTGACCGGACACGCCTATAGCTTACGCTGACTCTTCATTGAGTAGTCGTAGATCGTCTCTATAGGTACATGTCCGGCGTATGCGAAAAAAGATATCCATAGGGTATGACTTGGGAGAGAGTGTAAGTGGGCCCCTGTGAGTCTCGAAATTCAAGGGTGCCATGGTCCATTTTCCATCATTATTATAATATTCATACACGGTTTTCAGAAGAACGGGATTGAGTGTCAGAGCACACGGCGAGAGACTAGAGTATGTATTGTTAGTAGGATTAAGCATGGCTACTCTGCGACAATAGAGTGATCCTGATAGTCAAAAAGTGCCCGTTTGTGGCTTGAGACTATCACGAGTCCTTTATGGCTGTGAGTGGTAGCACTGACGGTGGATACTTCGATTGGAATATCTCTACATTCTCTCGCGAGTGCTGGCGAATTGTAGTCTCATCCTGACAGTGTGGATGTCAAGTTCTGGACTCTCGCACAGAGTGAGGATATTCGCGAACTACCTTTAGATGTGATGCGAGAAGGTCCCAGAAGCGTGATATGGTCTCGAGCACCCATGAGTGTGAGAGTCCAGAGTATCTCTAAGAGCACTTTACTTGCTCCTGAGCTCATTTGCTTGAGTTGAATACTGATATTGGGGAGTCTTATCATGAGGATTCTTGAAGGATCTCCACTCGGTGAAGCGTGCTCCCTCTACTATATTACGATGCCAGACAATTATTATTATTACTCATATCATTCACTCTAATTAAGTAACCGTGACGCGTGACAGGTATCTCTTTCAAGAGACGGAAAAATCCTCAGGCTGATTTGCGAGAGTACGAGAGGAGAGTGGGTGATTTGTTACACCTAAGCTCAATAATGATGTATGGGCTTCCATAGCTTCATCTCTAGCTCCGAGTTTTCGGAATATATCTCTGGAGGAGAGCGACGTTATCTCCGCGAAGTCACTCGATGTGTGATCATCCTCAATCAGCCAGACATACCCTCTTGTGACTACAGAGGCTCATTTCTTCCTCAAAAAAAATGGTATGTCAACTCACAAATCATATTATGATCTTCTGAAGATAGAAATAATATTCTAAACACTCTTTAAGGATATCCAATGAAATCGAGCTCTAAAGGATCTAACTTCTTAACTTATCCACCCTGTTGTTTCTTAACCACTGGGTTGGACAACCCGCAAATCCTTAGGTGACTCAAACCTTGGTTCTTAGCCATACCCATATCTCAATAGCCGTGTGGGTAGGAAACGATTTTAGAGAGAAACCCTAAATTCATAATAATATATTGCGGTCAGTGAGCCACTATGTCCTAAAAGACTCAGGGACATCTTATGAAGTCATATGGTATTGGACGCCACTATTTACAGGTGCACTAGGAGTCCATTTTCTTGCGTAGTGTTGGAATATATATCGTGAGGTGTCTCCAGTATGAGCTAGTGTATGAGACAGGTCTGAGGTTGATGCTGGCTTATCTTGAGAATATTTTTCAGAAATTCTCCGTATATATATAATAAGTGTGCACGCATTATATATGACGAGTAGTCTGTCGACAGACTTAATAAGTTTTTCTATTTATTTATTCTATTTCATCTAAATTTTTTTAAACTTTTAAGCGCTTTCAATATTTAGTGGTTGACATATCCAATACTTATCCCATCCATATCCAGTTACAAGAGATATGGAATCAGTTCGCTCTCCGAGCCGAGAGTGATGTTAAGATGATTATATATTATCCTGTGTGACGCTTTATATTAATTTGCAGTTCACGATAACGATGTTAGTGATTATTAAGATCACTCGACTGTGTGTGTGGTGTGAGTGTATGTAGCAGCAGCACGGTGTGTATGCAATAGCCATCACGTGTGCGCGATAGAGACAATGTCGCAAGGTCGATGTTGAGCCTCTCTGGCCGAGTCCGATGTGCGCGCCTCGGAAAGAGATCTTAAGTCTCCTGCTGAGCTTCCTCCTCGGGGGAGATCTTATCTCCTGCAGGCCTGTGAGGTCGGGAAGTCGTGAGTATGCCACGTGAATGAGTGTGAGCGTGAGGCACACACCAGCTTATATATATCTTAGTGTGCAGAGCTTAGAGCCAGAGGCAGCCTACGACGAGGATGCTCTGCGATTATTGTCGGCGAGATTAATCAGATTCTTATCGTAGACTACATTGCATCGGTGAGCTAAGCACGCACGATCGAAGTGCACGAGTGACTGCGAGTGGTTACAGCGCTGCTAGTAGTATCAGTTATCTCCAGCCGGCCTCCGGAATGCTTTACCTTCGGGGAAGAATCTTAATTCCTGCAGCGAGGTCGAAGTGCGCGCTTCTGGAGGTGAGATCGTTATCGTCATCACACACCGATTGGAGCAACCAACGGAGGTATAGAGCATATAATAAGTGAGTAGTGCGAGCTTATGACAGTCCTACGCGGATCGATAGTCGAGCTCTCTCCTCGGGGGAGATCTTATTCCTACATGCGCGATCGGAGGTCGAAAAAGTACTGCTCGGGGAGACTACCTTGTCGTGAGTCCTGGTGCTCTTTCAGAGAGAGCATTGATCCAGCTCGAGCGGGGTGAGTGAGAGTGTGTGAGTGTCCTGCATACAGTGCATAGACGGACTACAGTCATATATTGCTCGAGAGGTAATACGACGTTCTCGATAGCGACAGACAAGTCAGTTATAATAACAGCGGTAGCGTCGAGATCTGAGGAAGGATAGACGGCGCAATATATATCGCTGCATTATCGTGGCAACTAATATCCAGATCATTACCGAGACATGTGAATGTCATGATCGAGACTCATCAGAGTGAGGCATTTCTTCCAATTTTCACTCACGTCGTAGTATCGAGTACCAAGAGAGAATTAGCAGATATCTCTGTAGACTCTATCTGACGAACAGTCGCACCGAGAGTCGCGATGGTGAGTGTGCTGGATGTTTCGATCTTCCTGCGGCCATGTCTACTGACATCGAATTGGGCTACTGCACCGAGATGAGCCTCTGGACGGCCACCGAGTACATCATATATACGTCATGCTTAAGAAGTAATTTGCCAGTCAGTATCAGGGCGCTCTAGGCTTATAGTATGCGATAGCACTGTGGCGATGAGGATCAGACGAGGACGATTCATTGTGTGTCGTCGCGAGGTCGGAGGTCGAAGAGAGTTTGTGCGCTCCGGGGAGATCTTATCTCATGCGGCGAGCTTTAGTCGGGGAGATCTTATCTTCCTTGCGGCCGATGCGATTCCCTCGGGGAGACCGAGATTATATGACACGACAGTTGACATCGCACCATGATTGCAGTGCGCGCTCGGGGAGATCTTATTCCTGCGGTCGAGCTTTTCCTCGGAGGAGATTCTTATCTCGCTGCAGCCGGCTATCGAGTCCCTCGGGGTAGATCCATTATCTCCTAAGTGTCGAGTCCTTCCTCGGGGGAGATCTTACATCCTCTTGCAGCATACGCGCGACGAACTTTCCTCGGAGAAGAAGTCTTTCTCCTGCAGTCGAGGTCGAAGGTGGCGCGCACTCGGGGTTAGTATCTTAATCTCCAAGCGGTCGAGCTCCCTTGGGGAGATCATTTAATCTCCTGCATGCGCGAGGTCGAAGTTGGCGCGCCTCGTATATGAGCAGTGAGGTGTATATGAGTGATCGTGTGGAGATGCTTTATGCTGCGCCGATCTGATACGAAAGCATAGTTGATCAGACATAGCGAGAACGACGTGAGCTGAGTGTGTATTATATATTATCGATATCATCTCCTTGCAGTCGAGGTCGAAGTGCGCTCGGAGGAGATCTTATCTCCACGGTCGAGCTTTCCTCGGGGGAGATCTTATCTCCTGCAGTCGAGCTTTCCTCGGAGGAGATCTTATCTCCTTACGGCCGAGCTTCCCTCGGAAGAGATCTTATCTCCTGTAGCGAGGTCGAGTGCGCGCTCGGGGGAGATCTTATGTTTCTCGGCCAAGCTTTCCTCGGAGGAGATCTTATCTCCTGCATCCGAGGTCAAAGTGCGCGCTCGGGGGAGATCTTATCTCCTGCGGCCGAGCTTCCCTCGGGGAGATCTTATCTCCTGAGTCGAGGTCGAGATCTTATCTCCTTCGGGGAGATCTTATCTCCTGCAGCCGAGTTCCCTCGGGGGAGATCTTATCTCCTACAGCCGAGGTCGAAGTGCGCGCTCGGGGGAGATCTTATCTCCTGCGGCCGAGCTTCCCTCGGGGGAGATCTTATCTCCTACAGTCGAGAGCTTCCCTCGGGGGAGATTTTATCTCCTGCAGCCGAGCTTTCTGCCTTTTTGGGGCATGGTGGCGCAGCTTTTCTCTTATAGACCGGTTCTTCGGATCGACGGCCGACTGATGTTCCATGAGCTCGGCGTCGATCCCTGGCATATCCGCTGGGGTCCAGGCGAAGACGTCTGCGTTCTTTCTGAGGAAAGCGACGAGCTATTCCCGAACCTCGGCTGCCAGGTTGGAGCCGATCTGCACCATATGCTCCGAGCTTTCGTCATTCAAGGGCACAGAGATGAGGTCTTCGACGGGCTCGCCCCGAGATGAGGTCTTCGGTGGGCTCATCCCACTCCTCAGTGAGGTCATCGCGGACGTCCAATCCGTCAACAAGATAGGGGTCGGGCTGATCTCCCTTATGCAGGGCGATCGAGTAGCAATACCTCGCCAGAGCTTGATCTCCTTTGACCTCTCCGATCCCATGGTTCGTCGGAACTTCATCTTCAAATAATAGGTCGACACTACCGTCCGGAGTGCATTTAGACCAGGTCAGCCGAGGATCGCGTTATAGGCGGACGGAGTCCTCACGACCAGGAAGTTGACCCGAGCCTTGGCCTGCTTCAGGCATCGCCCCGCTGTTACGGTCAATGTTATTTCGCCTTCGACTGGTACGGTGTTGGCGGCAAACCCTACCAACGGAGATTTATCAGCTTCAAGCGATCGTCGGGCAGGAACATTTTTAAGAAGGCATCGTAGAATAATACATTGACCGAACTTCCGTTATCTAGCAAAATGTGGCGTACATCGTAGTCAGCGATATTCAAGAAAATTACAACCACGTCATTGTGTGGAAATTGGATCCCCTGATCGTCCTCCTCGGTGAAGGCCATGGGTTCCGCGATCCTCTGCTTCTTCATCGATCTTCTGGGTTCGCTGGTCTCCCCTTCCCGAGGTTTCCCCCGAGATAGCGTTGACGATGCCAAGGGGCGGCCGACCTTCCTGGCTCTCCTGACCCGATGGTGCTGCCCTTGGCCGCTCCCCTCGCTCTTCGGGCCGCCTTTGCAAGAATCTGCCGAGTCTACCTCATCTGACGAGCTTTTCGATCTTGTCTTGGAGTTGGATGCACTCTTCGGTGTCATGGCTGTGGTCGCGATGATAAAGGCAAAACTTGTTGGGATTGCGTTTGCTGGGTCGGGAACGCATCTTGTCTGGCCTTGGAAGCTGTTCCCTGATTTCCATCAGTACTTGGGCTTTTGGAGTGTTGAGGGGGGCGTAGTTGTGAAACCTTCGTTGGGGAGAGCTTCGGCGCTGAGGAGAACCTCGGTGCGCTGTTCCGTCTGGGCTTCCCCACCTCGGGTTCCTCTGGAGAGTTTGGGTCCGCCAGTGACCAGAAGGAGTTCGGGAACGCCGCCGAGCTTTACTTCGCTTTCCTTCCTCGGCGGGCCTGCCCGTCCCTTCCGCTCACCGCTTGCCGTCAGCTTCGCCATCCCTGGCCTTGAATGCCTCCTCCGCCCGGGCATATCCTTCAGCCCGAGCTAGCATATCCGCAAAATCCCTTGGATACTTCTTTTCCAGGGAGAACAAGTCATTCTTCCGAAGGCCGTCCTTGAGGGCGGCCATGGCGACTGATTGGTCCAGGTTCCGAACTTCCAACGCGGCAGCGTTAAACCGGGTGACGTAGGCCTTGATAGGTTCCCCCTCCTCCTGCTTGATGGCCATCAAGAAATCCGAACCTCGGCGTGGCCACCTACTACTGATGAAATGGGCTGCGAACTGTTGACTCATCTGATCAAATGATAAGATGGTACTCGGCTTGAGCACCGAGTACCAGTTTCTGGCAGCTCCTTTAAGGGTAGAGGGGGAAGGCCCGGCACAATATGGCGTCTGGCGCACCGTGGAGCAGCATCATCATCCGGAAGGCTTCCAAATGGTCGATCGGGTTGGTGGTTCCGTCGTAGCTGTCGAACTGTGGGAGCTTGAAGTTCGGCGGGACTGGCTCCTGCATGATTTTCTGCGAAAAAGGAGGGTCAGTGCAGACGTCATTACCGCGTGAGGGGGGAGTGTGACGAAGTTCTTCGATTCGCCGGCTCATTTCCAAGAGCCTTTGATCCAGGAGATCTCCACGGTCTCCGATCTTCCAGGCTTTCTGGTGGAATGGGCGCGAGGCTTCACCCTTGGCCGATCCATGATTCGAACAAGGGCTCTCCCTCCTCCGCCTCTCTAATTCGGGTATCGAAGGTCGGGATGCCCAGGTTGGTCGCTTTTGGATCGGATTGCTTGACTTCGGAGAGTCCCACACCGATTGGGGTGGCACTGGGGCTTGTTGGTGCAGCACTGCCTGCACCGCCTCTGTGAGACCACGAACCTGCTGGATGAGCTGGTTGAACTGCTCCGTATCCACTGTAGCTACGGATGGGGCCTGAGTCACCGGGGCTGGAGTGGGAACAGACGGCTCCGGACGGGATCGGGCTGCGGAGGCCGTCGAGCGTCGAGTCGAAGCTCTCTTGGGAGGCATCTTCTCCCTGGAGAGGAGAAAAGGGAGATCTCCGGAGAGGGAAGAGAAGAGTCGACGAGCACTCCTTTAAGAACAAGGGAACCTCCTTTAAGAACAAGGGAACCTCGAAGGTTCAAGCCCTTTTTCTAGCGCCAATCTATTGGTGTAGAAATCCATCTTCGCCGGAGGTCGCCGGAGTCGAGGCCGCTGAGGTCGCCGTCGGGGACCTGCAAAATGAAGTCCCATCTGAAACCGGTGGGGGGTGGCTCCGGCAGGACCCTCCGACGGTCAAGTTAGTTTCCATCCAACAGGAATGGAGTGCTCGGAATGAGTTCCGGAGCTTAGAGATGAGGAGAAGAGCTTAGAGAGTCAAGAGTTCAGAGAGCTTAGCCTTGACGTATCTGGAGGATCCTTTGTAGGCGGAGCTTAGTTGATGGCGACAGTCATACCGTCGCACGGAGTTCGGTATGGAGAGGATGGCATCGTCAGGCGGTCGGTGATGGCCGTACTGACAAGTCGTGGGCCGCATGGAGTTCGATACGGAGAGGAAGGCATCATCAGGGAGTGGCGTTGCCAGAGGTGATAGTCATGTCGTCAGGTTTCGTCGCCTGTCGCAGACTGATGGCGACGATTCATCTCATAGGAGAGCCCGGCAGAAGGGAAGGCTGGGGAGTTCGGCTGGCCGAAGGGTCGGCCATCTGTAGAGTTCGGCCAAGGGATGATTGCCGAGGAGTTCGACCGCTGAGAGGACTTCGTTGAAGCTCGGCCGCTTGGAGTCGGTCCGAAGGAGTTCGGCCATGGGGAGTTCGAAGGAGTTCGGCCGTGGGGAGTTCGCTGAAGCCCGTCTGTCGGAGCTCTTCTGCGGCTACTGGTTACATTAGGCCGAGCGTCGGACCAGGCTTCGGCAGGAGCGGGATTTATCCCCAACAAAATCTATATCAAAATTCTTTACTAAAACTATAAAAACTCTTACATGTATGCTTTAATTAATTTAATTTTATTATTTATTTATTATAGACATGGTGGCTGGATCATCCACTAGACTAGCTGTGGTTGTGGGAGGCCACACACCAGTCTAGGAGGACTGGTGATTACTTAGATTCTAGGTTGCAATAGATCATCGTAAAAATTTCAAACTATAGTTATTAAGTTATTACAGAATTTGATATGTATATTAGAACTAATATATTTTTGAACTATGTAGACAGATTATATGGATTACATTGTTATGCGGTATGGCGATGACCCATCCACTCAATCCATCGTTGACCTTGAGGGATGGCTCAAGGTCATTGGAGGAGTGAGTAGGAGTCAGATCATAAAATTTAGCCATAGCTTCGATCCTCCAACGGTTCTATACTCTTCAGCATCCTCACAAGCCTCAACGTCCGAGACTTGAAGCGATGCACACATAGAGGCGGTCGTGTAGATGCTTTTGAGCTAGTGACCTTAGAACTTTCAGGATGCCATCCGTAATATAGTTGTGGAGATTCTTCGAGAATCGCAGCTATACGATCAACTGGGCTCATTGTTCCATTCATCATATTAGGTAATTCTATGAGTAAACTCTTTTACTTATTTTAAGTTTTCATATTTAGAAGCTTCATATATTTAGGCTTGAGTCAGAAATGAGGATGTAGCGATAAAATATTTAATCTAACCATCTAATTAATGGGCTGGAGAACTCTATAGCTCGGTATCATCAATTAAAATGTATGGGAATAATCTATTTGAAAATTAGAGAAATGTATCGAAAGATAAGCCTTCCTATTGAAACTTATTAATAATATTTTATTTTTTCATTTCAATATGCTGGGATATCCAGCTTTCATCGATCAGCTACTGAAAAGGAGCAGGAGGATGAAAAGAAAGCTGACAAGGAGGATCTACACTGATTTTTTTTTTATTTTGATGTATTATATTTCTTTTATACTACTTGTGAGATTATATAATTTATATTTTTAATATAATATAATTAATTTTTTTTATGATTTTCATATTATCTTTGAATTTTAATTATTATAAATGTTAGGAAACATAATTGATTGTGATTAATTAAAATAGATTTTAAAAAATATTATTATAATTTTTTTAAAAAATAAAATTAATTATTAGTGATGATATTAGTGAAAAAATAGCCATCAATAATTTTTTATTTTTTTTAAACTTAATTTAAAAATAAAAAAATAAATAGCGATAGAATTTAGCCATCATAAATATCGTCTTTAATAGCAGTTATTAGCGATAGCTAGAACTTTCATTGCTAATAGTGGTAACTAGTGATAAGGATTGTTCCAACCATCAATTAGCGATGATTTATCGTCGCTTGTATTACTACCGATGGCAAAATTATTATTAGTAATGGTAATTAGCTATTGCTAATAATAAAATTTCTTATAGTGTAAATAGCGTTGATCGCATAAAGACCCCCTTAATCCATACTATATGTGTGGTTACTTGAAGTCTGAGTTAAAGAACTTAGTTCAAGATCTAATCTACTATGGTTTCTTTAGATGGATACTATCAATACTAATTGAGGTTCGGGTTTAGAAGATACCTTATCTATTGCATAGTATAAGATGCCTAGATATTCATTTTTATGATTTTTAAAATTTAAATCTTTTATGAAGGATTGTTGAAATTTTATTTAAAATAAAAATAATTTAAAATTTTCTTATCCCTAAATTTTAGTTTTTTAAAAAATGTTAAAACTCTATTTTTAACATAAATAGCTTTTTTTGAAGAAATAAGATTATTTGAAAGAGAACATTAATTTTCAAAGAAATATGATGTTTCTATAATATTGTATCTCTTTGAAACCATGGCTCTTCTTCGGTAATCTAGATAGAGTCTATAAATAGACTCTGAATCTGATCATTTTAAAATCAATAAAAACTCTCGATCTCTTCATGTGTTCTATCTTTTTATTTCTTTTTGAGATAGAGATCATTTTTCTTTTTTATCCCACTCCTCTTTTTTAATTAGACATCCAAAGAAAATCTTTTGGATCCGCCTCTCCATTGATTGTACTCATTAGTGAAAGATCGGCTAAAGTCATATCGTTGTATCTTAGAGATGAGAATGTTGAAGACCCGTGCATAGAGGATGAATTAGTTCTTAGGATAGTGTATCACATGTATTGATTAAGACAAGAATTTTTTAATATTTTATTTTTTAATATTTTTTTTATAAAATTATTTTAAAATTATATGAATAGCAATAGTAATTTTTAGATGTTTTGATTGATTTTTTTTTGATAAGACACATCTCAGCCCCCGCCTTCGTAATCCTAATTATATTTTTTGACTATTTAAATGCTTTGCATCCGTATGGCATTTTTTTTTTTTTTTGATTGATTATGTGGATGGCATGCTTTCACTAGAGTTTAGCATGTGCAGATGTATTCTATTCAAATGCTTATGCATGCATAGCAAGCGTGCATTAATGTCTGTGGCATGTGAGTGTGGCAGGTACTTTGAATTTGAATTATTAGTGATGTAATTTTATGACTATATATCGTGGGGGGAAGAGGATATATATATATATATAGAGAGAGAGAGAGACCTGGGTGCTCGTGGGTGAAGGCATCCCAAATGCTCGGCCCCCTTCCACCTTCGTTGGCAGCGCCTTCGTACTTTTAAACAGAAGATCACATCAGTATCAAGTTCTTTCAGAACATTCTAAAATCTACGAGCTCCAGGAAACCATGGCCAACCTGGTAAGCCGAGGAGGCCGCCCCGAAGACGAAACCGGCTGGAAAGCTCTTCCGATTGAACGTGACTACATGCTCCGGCGCCACCGCCTGGGCCACACTTCCCACTGCCAATGTAAATACCATGAGAGAGGTGAGAAGACCACCAACTCGAAGCGCCATTGGACTCCAACCTCGGCCAGTGAGCTTAAGCTCTACCTAGGAAGGGTATTTATAGATACAAGGAGGCATGGCCTTTGGCATAGAGAAAGGCACAACACCTAACCCTCAAGTTGGTGATTGCTACGGGTGAGCCGCTTCACATATTTTATTCGTCGTTTGGCTGCATCCAGCTGGCCAATTCATTCTGGTAAATTTTAAATAGATGAAATCAGAGAGTACATAATTAGGGTAGTAGAAAAAGTATATAGATAAGAGGCAGACCCCGAGAGAGAGAGAGAGAGAGAGAGAGAGAGAGGTCTCGATCCATCACAGGATATAAAAAGCGTTTCTGCCTGTAACCGCAGAGGTTCAAGAAACGAAGAGCGTTGAAGACCATAAAGTAATGTCGAAGATGGAGTTCATTCGAATTCGGGGGTCTTTCACTTTTCCTGGACCTAACGTGCGGATTCGGACAGCATCGTTTGGGATATAACTTGTATGAAGCCGTGCTTTCTAAAGGCTCCAAATATAGAATAAAAGTTATATGAAGTGGAAGGCATTAAAAATAAAAAATAAAAAAAAATTAAAAAAAAATAATTTATTATTATTATTATTGCTTGAGTGATGGCTGTTTTGGAAAGCCGAAGTTTCTTTTTTCTAGCACCAAGCTGTTGTGATTAAAAATCGTCGGCTTCTGAAACATAGAGATGCTGGAGTAACCTACAAAACAAAGTTCAAGCCGAAAGATTTGACTCCGATAAAGATCCTCCAATGTTCAAGTCAACAGAGAGCAATAACGAGTTCTCTGAGAAGAATTTTTTACTTATCTAGATCCTCGAAGTTCATGATATTTATAAAAGAAAATCTTGTAGTTGTTATGCTATTCTGTTAATCATGTCGTTTCGAGATCATGATCATTTTTCAGGATAGAAAGGCCATCTCTAGTGTAATTAGAATTTTCTATTTACCTCCATCATTTTCGGCTTAGTGGAAAATAGTGTAATCATGGTTGGATCACAGCTGCATCGTCTTTTATCTTGGAATGAAATTATTGGGATCAATAAAGTACTTTGGATCGCTTTGCAGGTCGGAAGAGAATGCATAAGGCATTTTGACCTTGGAACACTGATGTCCTAGTGTCGATCCGAGGCAACTTAGGCATTGGATAGCTCGATTTGAAGTATTCACATCACTACCATAACACTACCCTCTAGTGCTGAGTCTGAGGATCAAGCGAAAGGACTACTTCTTCAGGACGCCTCAGGTTGAGCAACGTGCCTCTTCACTTCCAACAACATTTTTATAGCCAGTGACGTCATTTCGTGGTAAATGGATGATTGTGATTGAGGGATCTATCTGACCGTTCATTCTTATGAGGGAATGGATCAAAAAGAGGACATCCTTTCATCTTCTTCCTCTTCTTAAGCGCGTTCAGAGGATGAAAAGTTGGCGATTGCGATATTTACCATCTCCTTTACTTGAAGTTCTTTCTCTCGCATCTTAGAGATAAATGGACTCCGAGCAAGCGAAGAAGCTGTGGGGCTTATCAATTTGAAGGAGACAGGCTGGGACTCCTCAACCTCAAGTCTTTAGAGGGATTATTAATGGGGATCCAAATACCATTCTCCTAGTCATACCTTCTTCTAGTGTGGTGGACCAAGGGGAGAAGGATATTCTACGCACAGACGATTCACTGGAGGATGTGCCAGAACCTAGGACTGATATAATAAATCTATCAGCAAAAATTATGACCGTGCCGGCTGGTTCAAGAATGGAGCCTATGATAGAAATGACTTCCAGTTTCTCCTATTAAAGTTCCTATGAAGGTTACCATCACAAAGATGGAGGAAACCATAGGAATGTCTGGACCTGAGGCATCGGTGGGGTTTGCCAAGGTTGCAAAGGTGATTCCCACCATAAGTCATTCTCCAGAAGCCCAGGTGGAGACTTTTCAAACATTCCCTTCTCCTCCGACTATCACCAAAATTCTGAGGGTTGTTGTGGAGTTTTTACGAAGTCATTTTTCTTTCGATGGAAGGCGTGCTCTAGAAGGAGAGGGAGCTCAACATCAAATGGAGGGTGCTCTGAGATCTTTAGCTTTGTCGGGGCATTATTTAGTTAGTTTTGTTGGCATCATCCCTAGGGCTTCAGCTTTAGAGCTGGCTGAAGTATGGGAAAAGATAGACCTGTTGAAATACTGCTTGGAGTAGGAGAAAGCTGCTAATGCCGATTTAGTCAAGAAAATTAATTGCTCCAAGAAGGTACTTTCTGAGGCTCAAAAAATGATCGATCAATGAGATGTCGAGCTAGAACAGGCCCGTAGGAGGAATGAAGTCCTTGAGAGGTAGAGGTCTAAGGCTGAATGAGACAGTCATTGAGCCTATAATGACATCGATCGTCTGAGAATGATGCTCGAAGGGAGAAGAGGTTCGACATCTGAGACTCGTTCTCTGAGGGATTCCACTAGGAGATCAAAGAAAAGATCTAGAACTTTGGATGAAAGACATCCTACAAAGAGGGCATTCCGAACATTCAATGGTTTTACAGCTCGCAATGCAGTTGTAATCCATGAGCCTTCGATCGAGACCAAACTGTAGAAGGCTAATGAGCGGTTTGACTGACTTTACCAAAATGGATTTAACATTGTGATCAAAGCTTGCAGACTAGGATTTTCCACTGGCTTTGAGAGATGCAAAGAGATGGCCTAGGCTCGTCTTCCACCAGGCGATTTGGCCCACGTTGAGTTCTTCTGGGTGGATTCTCTTGATGATAATTCGAGGGCAGTAATATGCGATTGTTTTGACAAATTTATGAGTTCATCAGACATGCCCATGATAATGAACAAAGGTGAATCCGTCTCACAGGTAGAGGAGGTTGGTGCTAGGGAGAGCCATTCTCAGACTGATCATTGAAGGAATTATTTAAAATTGTATCTCCTCTTTGTTTTTTTATAAGTCGATTTGGACATTAAGGAATATTATAAATAAAATTTATTTCTTATTGAAGTAGTCGGTCCTTTGTCATGTCATCATTTTTCTTTTATTTTTCTGAGCTGAGGCATGCTTTGTCGTATTTGAGGCACTTGTGGTTGAGCTTGTAGGGACCTAAAAGAAGTGGAATTGAAACCATCTAATGTGTAGCAAATGCTATCGCATGTTTCTGCACATCCCTTTAAGAGTGGGGCAGAATCTAATTACAGTCGCCTGGTTCAATCGCCATACCAATGGCGGAGTTTGTATCCAAGGAATGCTTGCCACGTGTCTTGGTTGATCAATTTACGCTCTTTGTATTTAATGCTTTGAGAGGATGGAGAATTCAAAAATATTTTTGATTTAATATTTATATATAAATCTCAGGTGGGACAAGAAGTTTTGTCCTCCTATTTTTCATCATAGATTTCTTTTTCTCCAAGCTATTTTTTTCCATCTTTCTTTTTCTTTCTTTATCGAAGAGATGGCTCTTACCAGGGATACAGGCTTTGCGCCTATAGCCTTTCGATCTAAGATGATGGAGAGGTATCTAGTGTTGATCTACACCCAATTTCATATTCCTCCTGAGTTTCGACTGGAGATTCCAATGACTAAAGAACATGCTTGCAAGCCTCCTCCAAGTCGGATTAGCATGTATTAGAAGTGTTTCCAAGCTGGACTAAGGTTTCCTCTTCATCCCTTCTTCTTCATCCTCTTTTACTTTTTAGAAATATCATTCTATTCTGTAGTGCCGAACTTGTGATGATATATCTGTAGCTTTACCGTGACGTATATTTTGGCCGGGGTTGAGCCTAGCATTGTGCTTTTTCATTATTATTTTACTTTGAAGAGACATCCTAGCTCCCACGGGTGGTGGTACGTGATTCCTAGGAGTAGGAAGAATGTCCCTCTATTGATTCGAGGTGCCCCAACCGTCATTCACAATTGGAAGGAGCGCTTTCTATTTGTGTTCCATTTGTCAGGCGAAGAGTGGGACCTCATGGATTAGGGAGAGCTATAGGAGGTTGTACTAAGGGACCCACCACTTGATCAGCGTCTGGCACAAGACTTGAAGATTTTGCGTAGTTTTGAAGTTTTAGAGCTGAAAGGGCTTCTTTCTTAGCTGAGCTTGTTTAATGTGGGCATTAGCCCAACTAGCTCCGAAAGTATATATTCGCTCTTTACTCTTATAATCTTGCTTTTCTAGACTCCAAAATATGATGTTAATGGGTAAATATATTTTGTTATCAGGGTGGATCCGAATTTGCCATAATTGTCGGGTTTGAAGACCTTTCGAAAGAGGAGGATGTAGATAGCAGGTGGAAAATCTGTCTGAGCTTGGGTCAGCCTTCTCCCTACACCTCCAATTTCTAGGTCGGAAGTTTCCGAACCTCCAACTATTGAGGGCTTGGAGATCGTACAAATCTCGCATGGCTCTAACCTTTCGATTCCTGAGGGAGGTCAAGGGAACACTATTGAATGTTTGTTCAGCAAGGCCATTTTGTATTGGGATATCAACTACTTTGATACCACTTTATTAAGGATCTAGTACCGAGATATTGTAGCCGAAAGAAAGAAGAAAATAAAATAAGAAAGTAATCAAGTACGTGGATCAGTTCAAAGGCTCGTCTTCATGGGACATGCAAAGCTTCACTATGAAAGAAAAAAATAAGTATAAGAGGAGAACACCCACTCTCAACTCATTGTACATAAATTTCTCTCAACTAGAAAATATCCTCATAAAAGCTCTCTTAGAATTCTATGAAAATCCTTAGAAGCTATAAGATGCTCTGCCCTCACAGCCTCCGCACCAGATGCTATGTACTTATTACTTCTCTCTCTCATAGGCTGCACGTACTCGACACTCTGCGAAGCTCCTCTTAATAGCTGTCTGAGCCTTTCTACATGCCAATCATGTCATACGCACCACCACCTGCTCCACAACACCTCAGTCCTTTAAATAGGATGAGAATCCTTTTCTCAGAAGTTCATAGGAGTCGTAATAGGGCTCTTTCTTCTAATATGAGTCAAATATGATCTTGATGGAGTTTTGAAATATTTTTCAATCTTTAGATCATAATCACAGACCTCCATGGCCGTTGGGTCCTGTGGTCCACATGCAACTCTCGTAGACCCTTTGGATTAATCATAATTTAAGTCCAAATAGAAAATTTCATCCTATTTTGTTTATCTCCATCGACCTGGCTCTGTCAGAGGTTTAGCTGGCTTGACTACATCTCATCCGAACTCCTACTTTTTATCTACCTGAGAGGGCTAGCTCAATTGCAGTTCAAGCTGGCTCGATCTCAGCTCGAGCCGACTCGATCCAATATCCGAGCCAACTTGACTGCTTGATGATTTAATTCTCCTCTATCGTGGGTCAAATTTGAGGCATTATATCCTAACAATCTCCACCTCAACTCGATATTCGATCTCTATCTGACTTTGAGAGCTTGTGATCCATCTCACCCCCATGCCCTGGTGCACGTCTGTTGATCATGGATGGACAAATGTAGAAGTCGAGCCAGACCACTTAATCCCACCTCCGACAACTGCTGTGATCCTCCTAATCTGAGATCTGCTTAGGATAGCCTCCTGTGGTAATAGAACTTTACTTTACGACATCGCATATCGTCCTTCTGAGTATCTCATCTCGTGCCCGATCCATCTCTACCTAGAGCTCCATCTCGCACTGGGCTCCCTTTGGCTCCTGAAGCTCCATCTCGCATTGGGCTCCCTATCAGATAGTAATGTCCTCTCATCCTTTTCTTTCTCTCCAATATCATCCTATCGCTGCACATGGCCTTTAGGATTCTATCATTAGCTACTAACTTGTAGCTGTTTGAATCTAGTTTGCTCAGTGAGATAAGATTCTATCTAAAATTGGATATGTATCAAACCTTTCCCAATCTTCTCACTGTACCATCATATGTCCTCCAGCTAATCATCTTGATGCCTCTAATTGCTTAGCTCAATCCATTCGATAGATAAATAGTGCCCTCACTACTCTCTATGGAGTCAAACTATTTCTTTATGCAATAAACATGATATGTATATGCAGAAGCTAAAATTTACTACTGAAAAAAAGTAAATACCTCATCAGATATCTCTAGGACATCATTCTTTGACTTGCTACTGGCTGTCACTACAGTAGCCCTTGTCCTATCCCTGAGTTGGGGGGAATCCTTGACTTGATGCCCCAACTCATTGAAGGGAAAATCCTATTTTGTAGATCAGGATCGTTCAGATCTGATTGAATCAAGAAAGATATTTCAAAAATTTCTCTTTTGGATTCAGATCAAATTTAAGACTTTTCAGATATGATATTATTGATATAATAAAAAAATAAAATAAAAATAAAAGATAAATTAAATCTAAATTAATTTTACCTTGTAGCGGATAATCAGATTATCCCATGATGATCCTGATGTCTTTCTAAGGTTCTGGATCTAGTCATGCAAGTGCCTGACCTCTATCAGTATCCACTCAGATAGGATTTGGAGATCTTTTCCTTCTTTATCACTTCTCCAAATATCAAATTTGGATCTAATTTGGAGGATCTTCAAAACTTCTTTTGAAGATCGGATGTCATCTCTTATAGCAGTGCTGCCTTCTTTCTTTCTCGTCGCCTTTCTCTTGCTTGGATCGCACCAAACTAAAGCCCAAAGATCCTTGGGCATGGATAGGAGAGAGAGAACCTAAAGATGGCATGGAGGAGGGAGAGGAGCAGCCTTGTGGCATGGGCAATGGGCTAAGGATCTAAATCCTAGGCGCAAATAGGGTTTATATAGACCCTGCTGCGTCATGCAGTGCCACATCATCCTGGCCAATTACATCACTTCATGCAATCAGATCTAAATCTGATTGGTGGAATGACATCACTTGATCTAATCAAATAAGAGCCCCTCTCGAACATCCCTAGATGGCGCCAAGACTGGTCAAATTCTAGTCTTTGGCACCACCTAGGTAGAAATCCCGAAGCAACCTGGAGTCCCATCTGTTTAGGACTCCAAGCATCACAATCCATGGGCGCACGCCTCCCTAGGTGTGTGCCCCTTATCCTCCTACCTTTTAGTAGGTGGACTGGTCCAAATATTCTCTCCTATGATGGTTTGACACATGGGCAGATGTCATAGTGTCAAAGGACAACATTTAACCAAAGTCAAAAGACAAGATTTAGCAGGTGATGAAAAATGGCAGATATTATCTCAAATTTATCTCATAAATTAAGATAATTTTTTTCTAACCTAGATAAGCTCTAGTTAGATCAAGTAAAGGTGCCTGAGTGAGTCTAAATATATTTAGCTCAGTTGAGATAATTTTTAATGATAATTAAAGAAGAATATTAGGCTCAATTATGTGCTAGCATGATTTTTTTGAACCTAATTGAATCTAATTCAAATCAATTGACTTAGGTTAGTCTAATTGATGATATCTAGATTCAAATCCTTATTTGTGTGATCTAGTTAGGTTGAGTTCCATATAATAATGAGATATATTGTGATCTCTATCATCGACATCATCAAAACACCTTCCGATTGATCAAAACTTTTTTAATTCAGACAACTAGTATGATTAATCATTTAAATCATTCTAATTGCTCTCAAAATCTACTAGTGACACCTAGCAGCATATGGTGGCAACACATCAGAACTGAAAATGAACCTCTTAGTGCAGTTACCTGTGTGGTTAAGTTCTTCTATCTTGAGCCCTGATCGAATTAGGGTTAAGGTGAACTTGTCAGACCCTAATATCCATCATATGATTAATCATTTGATCATGTCCAATATAAAAATCTTAATAGAAACTCTTTCTATTATATCACTCATCCATAGCCATGGGCTTATCGACTTGATTCTCATGATCATCATAGGGCTACTCCTGATCTACCGAGGTAGATAGATTTTCTCTTGGTGCAATCCAATTCCTACAATGAACATGCTATAGCCAACGTATACCCCAGGATTTCAAATGGCTAGGAGATCGAGTCATGGTGTAGTCAAATTATAACACCCTTAAGGTGAACTGCCGATGCACCTTAGGTCAAAGAACTAGACACATAACTGTAGCTTTGAGTCGTCATCGACAAGAAGGTAGACTTCCTAATGACTGCTTGAGGTGGTCATGCTTAGTGCCCTCGTTCTCTAATGAGTATCTATACTCTCACTCCGATGTCTCTACATCGTAGACTTAAGACTGATCTATTATAAAGAAGCGATTGTACACCAACCTTTCAGATCAATCACCATCCTTATGATGATCCAACGGTTAGGAGCATTTTATAAGTTAATAATGAAAATTCATGTCTTAAATTTTCAACACTTGAAAATAAGAATTATCATTGCCATTAACTCAAGAGATGTATCACAGACACTAAATATACATTATAATAGAAAATAATCTATTTTATTATTTATAGTCAAAATTATAATTTTTTTTTTAGAGGTGTATAACAAGTGTCAGCCAATTCTGGCTTCTAGGGCACATACATATCTAACAAACTCCCACTTGACCTAAAGCCAATTGGCTACAAATCTAAGTTCCATCTTCTCAAGGTGGGATTCGATGTTCTACTGACACAATGGCTTTGTAAGTGGGTCTGCCGCATTGTCTATGGAGTCGACTCTCTTGACCTTGACATATTCCTTCTCGAGATAATCATGGATGAGGTGGTATCGCCGCTCGATGTATTTAGATTTTTAGTGAGAACTCAGCTCCTTAGCAAGGGTTATGGCTCCATTATTATTGCAGTATAGAGGAATGACATCTGGTGGCATCACTTCAATTTTTGTGACGAACTTCTTGTATCAGAATGCCTCCTTCGCAGCTTCTGATGTAGCAATGTATTCTACTTCCATGGTGGAATCTGCTATTACTATCTATTTGAAATTTTTCCAATTGACAGTACCACCATTACACACAAATAGATTTTCAGATATCGACTTTTGATCATCTATATCGGATATAAAATTCGAGTCTGTATACCCCTAGACTTGGAGTTCTCCATTACCAAAAACTAAGAACATATCGTTAGTTCTTCTTAAGTACTTAAGGATATATTTCAAAGAAGTCCAATGTTCTTCATCTAGATTCGACTGTTATCTGCTCGTGACACTCACAGCATAGGCTGTATCAGGTCGTGTACATAACATGGCATACATGAGGCTCCCTATTGTAGAAGCATAAGGGATCTTGCTCATGCGTTCTATCTTCTTAGGTGTGCTAGGATACATCTTCTTGGAGAGATGAATGCCATGTCTGAAGGATACCAAACCCCTCTTGGAGTTTTCCATGCTAAACCTCTTTAGCACCTCCTCTATGTACTTCTTCTATGAAAGACCTAACATTCTATTGGGTCTATCTCTATAGACTTTGATTCTAAGAATGAAGGATGCTTCTCTTAGGTCTTTCATGAAGAATTCCTTAGACAACCACATTTTAACCATGATCAACATAGAAATATCATTCCCAATAAGGGGGATATCATCCACATACAGTACGAGGAAGATAATAGCATTCCCACTGACCTTTCTGAAAATACATGGTTCCTCCTTATTCTTGATGAAACTAAATAATTTAATTACATCATTAAAATGAGTGTTCCAGCTCCGAGATGCTTGCTTAAGTCCATATATAAACCTTTGCAGCTTGCATACTTTATGATCAGTATCACTGGATGTGAAACACAGCGGCTGTTTCATATAGATATCTTCCTCAAGATATCCATTTAAGAATGTCATTTTTACATTCATTTATCATATTTCATAATCAAAATAGGCTACAACAGCAAGCAATGTGCGAATGGATTTAGGCATGGCTACTGACGAAAAGGTATCTTGATAGTCAATGCCTTCGCGCTGACTATAACCTTTTGCCACTAATTTGGTTTTGAATGTCTCTACATTTTTATCTGTACCAATTTTTTTCTTGTAGATCCATTTACACCCAATAGGTACTATACCTTCTGATGGATCTACCAAGGTTCAGACTTGGTTTGAGTGCATTGAGTCAATTTCTGACTTCATTGCCTATAACCATTTCTCAGAGTCGATATCTGATATCGCTTCATTATAGATTTTGGGATCATCACCATGAACTCCATTACCTATGAGGAATATTTTCTCTACTTTCTCTAAAATAGTACCTAAGTACCTCTCAGGAGGATGGAAAACTCTTTTTGATCTTCGAGGTGGAGGAGGTAGCGATTATATTGACTCAACCTGATTTGGTTCCAAATGGTCCTTAGTTCTTTGCTCTTGGGAGACTTTCTCCTCTAGCTTGATCCACTTTTCAATGCTTCCATCTTGAATAAACTATTTTTTAAGAAAGATGGCATGTCGACTTACAATCATATTATGATCTTCTGAAATGTAGAAATAATATCCTAATGACTCTTTAGGATATCCTATGAATCGAGCTCTAAAGAACCTATAATCTAGCTTGTCCGCTTATTATCTTCTGACATGAGCCAAACAACCCCAAATTCTGAGATGACTCAGACTTGGTTTCTTACCATGCCATGTCTCATATAGTATGGTAGGAATGATTTTAGAAGAAACCTTATTCAATAAATATATAGCAGTTAACAAACTATGTCTCCAAAGAAAATCAGGAAGGTCTATAAAGCTCATCATGGATTGGACCATATCTAATAGGATCCGATTTCTCCATTCTGAATTTTTTTTGAGTTGATGTGTTCTAAATGGAGTCCATTGAGAGACTATACCATTCTACTTGAGATAGTCCAGAAATTTTTGACTAAGATATTCACCTGCTCGATCTGATCGAAGAATCTTAATGAATTTTTCAGTTTGCTTTTCTACTTAATGTCTGGATTTTTTAAACTTTTTAAAGGCTTCAGACTTGTGTCTCATAAGATACACATACCCATACTGAGATAAATCATCGGTGAAGGTTATGAAGTAGACAAAATTGCCTCTAGCTGACACATCAAATGGGCCACACACATCAGTATGTACTAGGGCAAGTAAATCCATGGCCCTTTCCCCATGTCCTACAAAAGAGAGTTTAGTCATTTTGCCATGAAGACATGATTCATAAATTGGATATGACTTAGAAGTCAATGGACTCAATAGCCCGATTTTCTCCAATTTATTAATCCTATCTTCTACTATATGATCTAGTTTAAGGTGCCATAGATACCTATCATTTGGACTATCCCTGGGTCATTTTGGTTTTATAGCATTCACGTTTTGCTCGATATTGAAAATAGATACATCAATATGTAACTGGTAAAGATCGTTAATAAGAAAATCATTTGTAATTTTATTTCTTTCATAAAGAATGTTACAATGGATCTTAAGAAAACTAATTACATAGCCTTCTTATGCTAAACATGAAATAGAAATTATATTCCTACTTGCTGCAGGCACATAATAACAATTCCTAAGTAGTAAATTTAAACTAGATGATAGTTGAAGAGGATAGGTTCCCATGGCCACAGTAGCAATCCATGCTCCATTTTCAATGCCTAGGATCATCTCACCATCCTTTAGCCTCTTGCTATCCTTAAGATCTTGCATGGAAGTACACAAATGAGCACTAGAACCAAAATCAAGCACCCAACTGGATGCAGAAGAAATCATAAGGTTAGATTCAATAACGAGCATACCTCCAGAAGTACCTGCCTCATTATTCTTCAGGGTGGTCAGGTATGAAGGGCAATTCCACTTTCAGTGGCCATCAGTGTTGCAATAAAAATATTTTTCTTTATCAGCGGTCTTCTTCTTTGACTCTGCCTTCTTTTTCTTTCCTCCTTCCACCTTCTGCTTTTTCACGAACTTCTTCTTCTTTCCAAAAGACTTTCTCTTGGAAGAAGTTTATTCCATAGCAAATACTGAGCCTTTAGAACCTTTCATTGAAAGCTCAGTAGTAACCAGCATGTTCATAAGCTCAGCCAGAGTATTTTGAAGTTTATACATATGGTAGTTCATGATGAACTACCTATATGCATCAGTCAAGGATTGCAGAATTTTATCATTCTGTAGATCTATATCCAACTTCACTCTGAGCTTCTCAAGCTCTTTTAAGTTCTTGATCATCATCAGATAATGATCTTGGACTGACTGTCCATCATGCATTTTAGCCTTGAATAGTCATTTAGTGACTTGATATTTGACTGCGTGACTCTATTCACTAAACATCTCTTATAGATGAGCCAAAATTTGGTAGACAGTCTTGATATCTTTATGTTGGTGCTGAAGCTCATCAGACATCGAGCCCAACATGTAGTATCTGGCATTGTTATCTTCGTCCGTCTACTTATCAAGAGATGCTCTCTATTCAATGGATGGACGAACTGGTAAGGTGGGGGGTCCTGGTCCAATCCATGAGTTAACTTCTTGAAACCCGAAATGATTTTGAAATTTTGGAGCCAATTCTTGTAATTAGATCCGGTCAGTCTATGGATTTTTAGAATATGTGCTAGTGGGTTGGATGCAGACATTTTTGTTAGATATATGTCTCCTAGAAGCCAAAATTGGCTGACACTTGTTATACACTTCTAGGGGCAAAATTGTAATTTTGACTATAATTAATGAAATGGATTATTTTCTATCACACATGTGTATTTAGTGTCTGTGATACATCCTTTGAGTTAATGGTAATGATAATTCATATTTTCAAGAGTTGAAAATTTAAGACATGAATAATCATTATTAACTCATAAATAGCTCCCGACCATAGGATCATCACGAGGATGGTGATTGATCCGGAAGGTTGGTGTACGATCGCTTCTCTTTAGTAGATGAGTCTTGAGTCTACGGTGTGGAGACACCGGAGCGAGAGTACAGGTACTCGTTAGAGAACGAGGGCACTGAGCGTGACCACCTCGAGTAGTCATTAGGAAGTCTACCTTCTCGTCAATGACTGACTCGATGCTGCAGTAGTGTGTCTGGTTCTTTGACCTGAGATGCATCGGCAGTTCACCTTGAGGGTGTTATAGTTTGACTACACCATTACTCGGTCTCCTAGCCATATGGAACCCTGAGGTGTATGTTGGCTATGTGACATGTTCATTGTAGGAACTGGATTGCATCAAGATGGGAATCTATCTACCTCGGTGGTAGAGGAGTAGCCCTATGATGATCATGAGAATCAAGTCCTGAAGCCCATGGCCATGGCAGAGTGAAATAATAGAAAGAGTTTCTATTTAGATTTTCACATTGGACTCGAATCGAATGATTACATCATATGACAGAGACTAGGGTTTGACGAGTTCACCTTAACCCTAATCTGATCGGGGCTCAAGATAGAAGAACTTGAATCACACAGGTAGCTGCACCAAGAGGTTCGCATTCAGCTCTGATGGGTTGCCACCATATACTGCTAGGTGTCACTGGTGGATTTTGGGAGCAATTAGAATGATTTAGATGATCGATCATTCTAGCTGTTCGAATCAGAAGAGTTCTGATCCATCGAAAGGAGTTTCGATGATGTCGATGATAGAGATCATGACATATCCCATTACCATACAGAACTGAACCTAACTGGGTCACACAAACAAGGGTTTGAATCTGGTGATCATCAATTGAACTGATCTAGTTCAATTGATCTGAATGAGATTCAATTAGGTTCAAGGAAATCGTGCTAGCACTCGATTGAACCTAACGTTCTTCTTTTACTATCATAAATAAGTTGTCCTGACTGAGCCAAAGGAGTTTGTGCTCAATCAGAGGCCTTCATATGGTCTGACTGGAGGTTGTCCAAGTCAGAATAGGTTGTCTTATTTGTAAGACATTACCTGCCATTTTTGGTCACCTGCCATTTCTTGTTCTTTGACTTTGGTCAAAAGTCTACCTTTGACTGGTCAAACGTTGACCATTGACCCTTTGACTTTTGACCACATGTCATGCACCTATTGGAGAGCTGGTGGGGGCTTGTCCCCCTGCCAGAACCTGGCAAGGAGAAGGGCGCACGCCAAGGGTGGCGTGAGCCCAAGTAGGAGGCGCCTAGGAGTCCTTGTTGGACAAGGACTCCATCTCCCTTTTGGATTCCAATGAGAGTTCTTCTAAGAATCCAGTTTGACTGGTCTTAGGCACCCTCTAAGGAGGAATCCAGGGGACTCTATTCCCACCAATCAGATTTAGATCTGATTTCACAAAGGGTTGTGATTGGTTGGGAGGAAGAGGAGTTGGATCACGCTTAGTCTATAAATAAGACCCTGCGCCCAACCCAATTAATCAAATGAATCAAGAAGCAATTTCCCACGCCCCAAGGCTGCCTCTCCCCTCCTTCTCCATGCCATACTCTCTTCTCCCCTTGCTCTCCACGTCCAAAAGGAGTTTTGGATTTGGTTGGTGCGATTTCAGATCAAGGAAAGGCGATCAAAAGCAAGAAGGCTGCGCTGCTGCAAAGGACGACTGCAGATCTTCAAAAGGAGTTTTGAAGATCCTCCAGATCAGATCCAGATCTGATTTTTGGAGCGTGATAGAGAAGAAGAGGATCTCCAGATCCAACCCGAGTGGATACCGGTAGAGGCCAGGCGCTTGCGTGGCTAGATCCAGAACCTTCCGCTGCAAATCAGGATCATCAACAGGGTAATAGGATTACCCAAATCAGGTAAATTAAATTTGATTTAATTTATCTTATTTTATTTTATTTATTAAAATAATAAGAATCAGATCTGAAACATATCAAGATCTGATTGGGATCAAGAGAAAAATTTTTGAAATATATCTCTTGATCTGATCAGATCTGAACGAACCTGGACCGGGAAATCAGGATTTCCCTTCAACTGGTATCAGAGCCATGGTTCTAAAATTGTTTAGATCTGATTTTAATTTTATTTTAATTAAAAATAAGTGATTTCAGATGTCACATGAGATGTGATCAGATCTGAAATCAGAAAAAATTAAAATTAAATGATTTGGATCTAAGAACATGAAGATATGCATGACTAGTTCTAGAATAGAATAGTTCTATAGAATAGTTTTGCATGTCTTTGATTTAATCTGATTAAATCATATTTTAGATCTTCTTATTTACTATTTTTTGATATTATAAGTGTTATAATAACATCTGATAAATAGCAAATAAAAATTATTTAATTTTAAATATCATATGAGATATGATTGATGCATGTCTAGACTAGTTGTAGAATAGTTCTACATAATTGTCTAGATTAGAATTTATTTTGATTAGATCAATTTAAATCTAATTTTTTAGATTATTATGAGATAATTTAGATCTGAAAACATGCATGATTATGATACATGAGATGTATGCAAAATATGCCATGATTAGATCTACTTTATATATGAGATATATGATATAGATCTGATATTGTTTTGTAGTATTGAATGTTCCTGATTAAGGCGTTCCTCTTGGCCGTCCGGTCATAAGAACGAAGAAGGGTTTAAAGGCCCTCTCTTCCCATTCGATGGGGTGTTCTTATGATGTGTAGGGGTGCTGCGTGTTCGTCCTTAATCAGAAACCCAAAACTTACTTTCTGCAAAACCCTAGATCCTGAAACCCTAGGATTTATTGTGCATATTTTGTTTATGAACCCTACTTAATTAAGAATTAAGTTTATGGAATATTAATTAGGTCTAAAATTGAGAATTTCAGATCTAAGACATATTCATAATACTGGGTTCGGGCTTGGGTAGCTCAATTAGGTCTAAGCGGTTGATCAAACCGAATCAAGAGTTGGTTAGATGGGATCAACAATGCTTAAATTGACCAGCCTAATAGGATTAAGTCTGGGTCAAGATCGAGTCACGATCAAGCAAGACCTAATTAGGCTCAGAGGTTAGAGTCTGGATTGTAGGCTAACCCAATTGGTTCTGACTCAACAATTTGGTGTCTAAGGTAAGTTTGGCACAGACGACCGACTGGATTTTTAATTGGAAGCTACTCGACCTGAATGCGTTCTTGTGCGAGTTAATGGCATATTCCTTCCACCGATCTCACTTACCTGGCCATATCTGTTGACACAGTTCTGATCTGAGGTGGTCAATAATCCGAGCTAACCCATGCCACTAGGTTAGTCATAATTGTTATGACTAAGCCAAGTCTAGTTTAATGAGACCTGAATCAATTCTCCCTAAGAAAAGATTAAGTCTGAGGTCTTCCACCATTGTAGATGTGCGGGCCCTTCCCGGGGTTGATTGTTCTCGGCTGGATACAGTGGCTCAGTTGCACCGGGAAGACGCAACCATGTCTATTAGGCATTGGATGCTATGGGCTGGAGGATGAGTTGGGCTCAATATTTCCGGATACGGTGAGAGACTCAATTAGGAACCCAGTCTATGCAAATGGTGGGTCTGACTTAACTAAGGAGTGGATCAATATTCCGGATACGGTGAGATTCATGAATTAGAGACCAAGTTTGGGTGCACCATGATTAGAGAATCATTGAACAAGAGTTGTTCACTCATTGGCTAACCCATCACCAATAACTGTTAGGTGAGGTGATGAGTCAGTTGGTGAGACCGCACCACCCACTAGAAATCATTCAATCGCTGGAGATTTTTCGCATCTCTACAGAGGGAGTGTAGGGATCCGAGAAAATAGTGGGAGCTAATTTGTTTAAAAATAAAATCCCTAAACAAATTGGTCAAGTCAAAATTACAGTATCTAACTAGAATCTTTGACTCTCTACAGGAAAATGTCTGCGTCCAACCCACTGGCACGTATCCTAGACACACATAGACTGACTGGACCCAATTATAAAGATTGGCTCAGGAACTACAAAATTGTTTTGGGTTCAGAGAAGTTAACACATGTTTTGGACCAGGACCCTCCCACCTTACCAGCTCGTCCATCCACTGAACAGAGAGCGTCTCTGGAAAAATGGATTGACGAAGATAATAAGGCCAGATACTACATGTTGGGCTCGATGTCTGATGAGCTCCAGCGCCAACATGAAGATATCGGGACTGCTCGCCAAATGTTGGCTCACCTGTACAGGAGATGTTTGGTGAACAGAGTCGCGCAGCCAAATATCAAGTCACGAAATGACTTTTTAAGGCTAAGATGCGTGATGGGCAGTCAGTCCAAGATCACTGTCTGACAATGATCAAGGACATGGAAGAGCTTGAGAAGCTCGGTGTGAAGTTGGACTTGGATCTGCAGAACGATATATTATTCTGCAATCCTTGACTGATGCATATGGGCAATTCATCATGAATTACCACATGCATAAACTTCAAAATTCCTTGGCCGAAGTTAATGAATATGCTGGTTACCGCTGAGCTTTCTATGAAAGGTTCTAAAGGCTCAGTTCTTGCTATGGAACGGACTTCTTCCAAAAGAAAGTCTTATGGAAAGAAAAAGAAGTCTGTGAAAAAGCAAAAGGTGGAAGGATCAAAGAAGAAGAAGGCAGAACCGAAGAAGAAGAAGGTCGATGGCAAAGGAAAGTGTTTCCATTGCAACAGCGACGGCCATTGGAAGCGGAACTGCCCTACTTACCTGGCCACCCTAAAGAACAAGAAGGAAGGTCCTTCTGGAGGTATGCTCGTTATTGAGTCTAACCTTACGGTTTCTTCTGCATCCAGTTGGGTGCTTGACTCTGGTTCTAGTGCTCATCTGTGCACTTCTATGCAGGGTCTTGAGGATAGCAGGAGGCTGAGGGATGGAGACATGATCCTACGCGTCGGTAATGGAGCAAGAGTTGCTGCAGTAGCCGTGGGAACATACCCTCTGCGATTACCATCTGGTTTAGACTTAGTTTTAAAAGACTGTTATTATGTGCCTGCAGCTAGCAGGAATTTGATTTCTGTTTCATGCTTAGCACAAGAAGGTTATGTGATCACCTTCTTTAAGGACCATTGTAACATTCTTTATGAAAGAAATAAAATTGCAAATGGTTTCCTTATTAATGGTCTTTATCAGTTACATATTGATGTACCTGTTTTAACTATCGAGCAAAATGTGAATGCCAAACGACCTAGGGATAGTCCAAACGACAGATATCTATGGCACCTGAGATTAGGTCATATAGCAGAAGATAGGATTCAACAAATTGGAGAAAAATGGGCTATTGAGTCCATTGACTTTTGAGTCATATCCAACTTGTGAATCTTGTCTTCAAGGCAAAATGACTAAACTCCCTTTTGTTGGACATGGGGAGAGGGCCACAGATCTCCTTGCCCTAGTACATACTGATGTGTGCGGCCCATTTGATGTGCCGGCTAGAGGCAATTTTGTCTACTTCATTACCTTTACCGATGATCTGTCTAGGTATGGGTATGTGTATCTTATGAGACATAAGTCTGAAGCCTTTGAAAAGTTCAAAGAATTCAGACATGAAGTAGAAAAACAAACTGGAAAACCCATTAAGGTTCTTCGATCAGATCGAGGAGGTGAATACCTTAGCCGGGAATTCCTAGACTATCTTAAGGAAAATGGCATAGTCTCTCAATGGACTCCACCAGGAACACCTCAACTCAACGGGGTTTCAGAACGGAGAAATCGGACTCTATTGGATATGGTTCGATCCATGATGAGCTTCACAGACCTCCCTGATTTTCTTTGGGGACATTCATTATTAACTTCAATTTATTTACTGAATAGGGTTCCCTCTAAAACCGTTCCTACCACACCGTATGAGATATGGCACGGTAAGAAACCAAGTCTGAGTCATCTCAGAATTTGGGGTTGTCCGGCTCATGTCAAAAGACAACAAGCGGACAAGTTAGAGTTTAGGTCCTTTAGAGCTCGATTCATAGGATATCCTAAAGAGTCATTAGGATACTATTTCTACATTCCAGAAGACCACAATGTGATTGTGAGTCGACATGCCATATTTCTTGAAAAATAGTTTATTCAAGATAGTGGCATTGGAAAGCAGATTAAGCTTGATGAGAAAGTCTCACAAGCAGAACGAGCTAAGGACCAAGTGGAACCAAATCAGGTTGAGCCAATAAGAACACTACCTCCTCCACCTCGTAGATCGGAAAGAGTTTCCCGTCCCCCTGAAAGATACTTAGGTATTATTTCAGAGGATGTAGAGGAAATGTTCCTCATAGGTAATGGTGCTCATGGTGATGATCCCAAAACCTACAACGAGGCGATATCAGATATCGACTCCGAGAAATGGCTTGAGGCAATGAAGTCAGAAGATTGACTCGATGCACTCAAACCAAGTCTGGACCTTGGTAGATCCACCAGAAGGTATAGTACCTATTGGGTGTAAATGGATCTTCAAGAGAAAGATTGGTGCAGATGGGAATGTGGAGACATTCAAGGCTAGACTAGTGGCAAAAGGTTATAGTCAACGCGAAGGCATTGACTATCAGGATACCTTTTTCCCAGTAGCTATGCTAAAATCCATCCGCACATTGCTTGCTGTTGCAGCCTATTTCGATTATGAAATATGGCAAATGGACGTGAAAACGGCATTCCTAAATGGATATCTTGAGGAAGATATCTATATGGAACAGCCGCTAGGTTTCACATCCAGTGATACTGATCACAAGGTTTGCAAGCTGCAAAGGTCCATATATGGACTTAAGCAAGCATCTCGGAGCTGGAACACTCGTTTCAATGATGTGATCAAAAAGTTTGGTTTCATCAAAAATGAAGAGGAACCATGTGTTTTCAAAAGGGTCAGTGGGAGCGCTGTTGTCTTCCTCGTATTGTACGTGGATGACATCCTCCTTATTGGGAATGATATTCCCATGTTGACATCAGTCAAGATGTGGTTGTCCAAGGAATTCTCCATGAAAGACCTAGGTGAAGCATCCTTTATTCTAGGAATTAAGGTCTATAGGGATAGACCGAATAGGATGCTAGGACTTTCACAGAAAGATGTACATAGAGGAAGTACTAAAGAGGTTTAGTATGGAAAACTCTAAGAGGGGATTAATACCCTTCAGACATGGTATTCATCTTTCCAAGAAGATGTGCCCCAGCACACCTGAGGAAATAGAATGCATGAGCAAGATCCCTTATGCTTCTGCAATAGGGAGCCTCATGTATGCCATGCTATGTACACGACCTGATATAGCCCATGCTGTGAGTGTCACAAGCAGATATCAGTCAAATCCAGGTGAAGAACACTGGACTTCTGTGAAATGTATCCTTAAGTACTTGAGAAGAACTAAGGATATGATGTTGGTCTTTGGTAACGGAGAACTCCAAGTCCAGGGATACACAGACTCGGACTTTCATGTCCGATATAGATGATCGAAAGTCGACATCTGGAAGTCTGTTTGTGTGCAATGGTGGAGCTGTCAGCTGGAAGAGTTCCAAGCAAACTGTGATAGCAGATTCCACCATGGAAGCAGAATATATAGCTGCATCAGAGGCTGCAAAGGAAGCATTCTGGTACAAGAAGTTTGCTGCAGAAATTGGAGTAATGCCATCAGATGCCATTCCTCTTTACTGCGACAACAATGGCGCCATAGCCCTTGCTAAGGAGCCGAGGTCTCACCAGAAGTCCAAGCACATTGAGCGGCGATACCATCTCATCCGCGATTACCTTGAGAAAGGTTACGTTGAGGTCAAGAGAGTCAACTCCGCAGATAATGTGGCAGACCCACTTACAAAGCCGTTGGGCCAGCAGAAGATCGAAGCCCACCTTGAGAAGATGGGACTTAGACTTGTAGCCAATTGGCTTTAGGACAAGTGGGAGATTGTTAGATATATGTGCCCTAGAAGCCAGAATTGGCTGACACTTGTAATACACTTCTAGGGGCAAAATTATAATTTTGACTATAATTAATAAAATGGGTTATTTTCTATCACATATGTGTATTTAGTGTCTGTGATACATCCTTTGAGTTAATGGTAATGATAATTCATATTTTCAAGAGTTGAAAATTTAAGACATGAATAATCATTATTAACTCATAAAATGCTCCCGACCATAGGATCATCACGAGGATGGTGATTGATCCGGAAGGTTGGTGTACAATCGCTTCTCTTTAGTAGATGAGTCTTGAGTCTACGGTGTGGAGACACCGGAGCGAGAGTACAGGTACTCGTTAGAGAACGAGGGCACTGAGCGTGACCACCTCGAGTAGTCATTAGGGAAGTCTACCTTCTCGTCAATGACTGACTCGATGCTGCAGTAGTGTGTGTCTGGTTCTTTGACCTGAGATGCATCGGCAGTTCACCTTGAGGGTGTTATAGTTTGACTACACCATTACTCGGTCTCCTAGCCATATGGAACCCTGAGGTGTATGTTGGCTATAGCATGTTCATTGTAGGAACTGGATTGCATCAAGATGGAATCTATCTACCTCGGTGGTAGAGGAGCAGCCCTATGATGATCATGAGAATCAAGTCCAGAAGCCCATGGCCATGGCAGAGTGAAATAATAGAAAGAGTTTCTATTTAGATTTTCACATTGGACTCGAATCGAATGATTACATCATATGACAGAGACTAGGGTTTGACGAGTTCACCTTAACCCTAATCTGATCGGGGCTCAAGATAGAAGAACTTAATCACACAGGTAGCTGCACCAAGAGGTTCGCATTCAGCTCTGATGGGTTGCCACCATATACTGCTAGGTGTCACTGGTGGATTTTGGGAGCAATTAGAATGATTTAGATGATCGATCATTCTAGCTGTTCGAATCAGAAGAGTTCTGATCCATCGAAAGGAGTTTCGATGATGTCGATGATAGAGATCATGACATATCCCATTACCATACAGAACTGAACCTAACTGGGTCACACAAACAAGGGTTTGAATCTGGTGATCATCAATTGAACTGATCTAGTTCAATTGATCTGAATGAGATTCAATTAGGTTCAAGGAAATCGTGCTAGCACTCGATTGAACCTAACGTTCTTCTTTTACTATCATAAATAAGTTGTCCTGACTGAGCCAAAGGAGTTTGTGCTCAATCAGAGGCCTTCATATGGTCTGACTGGAGGTTGTCCAAGTCAGAAAAGGTTGTCTTATTTTGTAAGACATTACCTGCCATTTTTGGTCACCTGCCATTTCTTGTTCTTTGACTTTGGTCAAAAGTCTACCTTTGACTGGTCAAACGTTGACCATTGACCACTTTGACTTTTGACCACATGTCATGCACCTATTGGAGAGCTGGTGGGGGCCTTGTCCCCCTGCCAGAACCTGGCAAGGAGAAGGGCGCACGCCAAGGGTGGCGTGAGCCCAAGTTAGGAGGCGCCTAGGAGTCCTTGTTGGACAAGGACTCCATCTCCCTTTTGGATTCCAATTCAGAGTTCTACTAAGAATCCAAGTTTGACTGGTCTTAGGCGCCCTCTAAGGAGGAATCCAGGGGACTCTATTCCACCAATCAGATTTAGATCTGATTTCACAAAGGGTTGTGATTGGTTGGAGAGGAAGAGGAGTTGGATCACAAGCTTAGTCTATAAATAAGACCCTGCGCCCAACCCTAATTAAGTAATGCAATTCAATTAGAGAATTTCCCACGCCCCAAGGCTGCCTCTCCCCTCCTTCTCCATGCCATACTCTCTTCTCCCCTTGCTCTCCACGTCCAAAAGGTGTTTTGGATTTGGTTGGTGCGATTCAGATCAAGGAAAGGCGATCAAAAGCAAGAAGGCTGCGCTGCTGCAAAAGGACGACTGCAGATCTTCAAAAGAGTTTTGAAGATCCTCCAGATCAGATCCAGATCTGATTTTTGGAGCGTGATAGAGAAGAAGAGGATCTCCAGATCCAACCCGAGTGGATACCGGTAGAGGCCAGGCGCTTGCGTGGCTAGATCCAGAACCTTCCGCTGCAATCAGGATCATCTACAGGGTAATAGGATTACCCAAATCAGGTAAATTAAATTTGATTTAATTTATCTTATTTTATTTTATTTATTAAAATAATAAGAATCAGATCTGAAACATATCAAGATCTGATTAAGATCAAGAGAAAAATTTTTGAAATATATCTCTTGATCTAATCAGATCTGGACGAACCTGGACCGAAAAATCAGGATTTCCCTTCGTCAAAACTTGATCAATTTATTTAGAAATTTAATTTTTTTTAAATAAATTAGCTTCCACTATTTTCTTGGATCCCTACACTTTCTCTATAGAGATGTGAAAATCTTCACGATTATAGATTTCTAATAAATGGTGCAGTCCCACCAACTGACTCATCACCTCACCTAATAGTTATTGGTGATGGATTAGCCAATGAGTGGACAACTCTTGTCCAATGATTCTCTAATCAGGGTGCACCTAAACTTAATCTTTAATTCATAAATCTCACCATGCCCAAAATATTGATATACTCTTTAGTTAAGTCAGACCCACCATTTGCACAGATTGAATTTCTAATTGGGTCTCTCACCGTATCCAAAATATTAAGCCCAATTTATCCTCCAGCCCATAGCATCCAATGCCTAATAGACATGATTGCATCTTTTTGGTGCAATTGAACCACTGTGACCAGTCAAGAATAATCAACCCCGGGAAGGGCCCACATATCTACAATGGTAGAAGATCTTAGACTTAATCTTTTCTTAGGATGATTTATTTTAGATCTCTTTAAACATGACTTACAATAGCCATAATAATTATGACTAACCTAGTGGTATGGATTAGCTCGGATTGTTAACCACCTTAGATCAGGACTGAGTCGATAAATATGGCTAGGTAAGTGAGATCGGTGGAAGGGATATGCCATTAACTCGATAAGAATACATTCGAGTCAAGTAGCTCCGAATTAAAAATTAGTTGATCGTATCTGCCAGACTTATCTTAGATACTAAATTATTGAGCCTGAACTAATCAAGTTAGCCTACAATCCAGACTCTAACCACTGAGCCTAATTAGGTCTTAGCTTGATCATCACTCATGTAATTCAATCTTGATCTAGACTTAATCCTATTAGGCTAGTCAATTTAAGCACTCTTGATTCTATCTAACCAACTCTTGATTTGGTTTGATCAACCACTAGACCTAATTGAGCTACCCAAGTCCGAACCTAATTTTATGAATATATCTTAAATCTGAAAATTTTTAATTTTTAGACTTAACATATTTCATAATCTTAATTCTTCATTAAGTTTAGGATTCACAAACAAAACATGTAAATAAAATTCTAGAGTTTCAGGATCTAGGATTTTGCAGAAAATAAATTTTAGATTTTTGATTAAGGACGAACACGCAGCACCCCTACATATCATAAGAATACCCCATCGAATGAAAGGAGAGGGCATTTAAATCTTACTTTGTTCTTATAACCGGACGGCCAAGAGGAATGCCTTAATCAGAAATATAAAAAAACTACAAAACTAGTTTGATCTACATCATATATCTTATATATAAAAATTGATCTAACTATAAACATATTTTGCATACATCTTCGTGTATCATATCATGCATATTTTTAAATCTAAATTATCTCATAATTATCTAAAAAAAATAAATTTAAATTAATCATATTAAAATAAATTTTATTTTTGATAATTATGTAGAACTATTCTACAACTAGTCTAAACATGCATTCATCATATCTCATATGAACAAAAATTAAATAACTTTATTTTTTATTTTTTATATCCTATTATAATATTTATAACATCAAAAAATAATAAATAAATAGATCTAAAAATTATGACTAATTAAATTAAATTATGATCATATACGACTATACATAGAATAATTCTATTCTACAACTAGTCATGCATCATGTACAACTTAGATCTAAATTATTTAATTTTTAATTTTTTTGATTTTAGATCTAATCACATCTCATGTGATCTCTAAAATTATCTAATTATTAGATCAAAATAAACTAAAATTAGATCTAATGTAACCTGGCTTGATACCAGTTGAAGAAAAAATTCTATTTTCTGGATCAGGTTCGTTCAGATCTGATTGGATCAAGAGAGATATTTCAAAAATTTTTCTCTTAGATCCAGATCAGATTTAAAATTTTTCAAATTTGATATTATTGATCTAATAAAAAAAATAAAATAAAAATAAAGAATAAATTAAATCTAAATTATTTTTTTCTTGTAGTGGATAATCAGATTATCCTATGATGATCCTAATGTCTTTCTGAGGTTCTACATCTAGCCATGCAAGTGTCTGGCCTCTACCAATATCCACTCGGATAGGATCTAAAAATCTTCTCATTCTTTATCACTTCTCTAAATATTAGATCTGGATCTAATTTGGAGGATCTTCAAAACTCCTTTTGAAGATCGGATGTCGTCTCTTACAGCAATGCTGCCTTCTTCCTTTCTCGTCGCCTTTCTCTTGCTTGGATTGCACCAAACTGATGCCCAATGGTCCTTGGGCATGGATAGGAGAGAGAGGACCTAAAGATGGCATGGAGGAGGGAGAGGAGCAGCCTTGTGACATGGGCAATGGGCTAGGGATCTAAATCCTAGGCACAGATAGGATTTATATAGATCCTGCGGCACCATGCAGTGCCACATCATTCCGACCAATTACGTCACTTTGTGCAATTAGATCTAAATCTGATTGATGAAATGATATCATCTGATCCAATTAGATGAGAGCCCCTCTCAAACATCCCTAGATGGCACCAAGACTGGTCAAAGTCTAGTCTTTGGCTCCACCTAGGTAGAAACCCCGAAGTAACCTGGAGTTCCATCTGTTTGGAACTCCAGGCATCACAATCCATGGATGCACACCTCCCTAGGCATGCACCCCTTATCCTCCTACCTTTTAGTAGGTGGACTGGTCCAAATATTCTCTCTTATGATGGTTTGACATATGGGCAGATGTCTAAGTGTCAAAGGTCAATGTTTGACCAAAGTCAAAAGACAAGATTTAGCAGGAGATGGAAAATGGTAGGTATTGTCTCAAATTTATCTCATAAATTAAGATAATCTTTTTCTAATCTGAACAAACTCCAATTAGACCAAGTAAAGGTATCTGAGTGAGCCCAAACATATTTGGCTCAGTTGAGATAACTTTTAATGATAACTAAAGAAGAATATTAGGCTCAATCATGTGCTAGCATGATTTTCTTGAACCTAATTAAATCTAATTTAAATCAATTGACTTGGGTTAGTCCAATTGATGATATCCAGATCCAAACTTTTCTTTGTGTGATCAAGTTTGATTCAGTTCCATATGGTAATGAGATATTTCACGATCTCTATCATCGACATCATCAAAATATCTTTCGATGGATCAGAACTTTTTTGATTCAGACAACTAGTATGATTGATTATCTAAATCATTCTAATTGCTCATAAAATCCATCAGTGACACCTAGTAGCATATGGTTGCAATCCATCAGAACTGAAAATAAATCTCTCAGTGCAGTTACTTGTGTGGTTAAGTTCTTCAATCTTGAGCCCCGATCAAATTAGGGTTAAGGTGAACTCATCAAACCCTAATATCCATCATATGATTAATCATTTGATTCAAGTCCAATGTAAAAACCTTAATAGAAACTCTTTATATTATTTCACTTTGCCATGGCCATGGGCTTATCGACTTGATTCTTGGGATCATCATAGAGCTACTTCTGATCTACTGAGGTAGATAGATTTCTTTTTGGTGCAATCCAATTTCTGTAATGAACATGTTATAGCCGACATACACCTCAGGATTCTGAATGGCTAGAAGATCGAGTCATGGTGTAGTCAAACTATAACACCCTCAAGGTAAACTATCGATGCACCTTAGGTCAAAGAACTAGACACACAACTGTAGCTTCGAGTCAGTCATCGACGAGAAGGTAGACTTCCTAATGACTGCTCGAGGTGGTCACGCTCAGTGCCCTCAATCTCTAACAAGTATCTATACTCTCACTTCAGTGTCTCTACATCGTAGACTTAAGACTCATCTACTATAAAGAAGTGATTGTTTACCAATCTTCTAGATCAATCACTATCCTCATGATGATCCTATGGTCAGAAATATTTTATGAGTTAATAATGAAAATTCATGTCTTAAATTTTCAACTCCTAAAAATAAGAATTATCATTACCATTAACTCAAGAAATGTATCCCAGACACTAAATACATGTTGTAATAGAAAATAATTTATTTTATTATTTATAGTTAAAATTATAATTTTGCCCTTAGAAGTATATAATAAGTATCAACCAATTCTGACTTCTAAAGAACACATATATCTAACACTCATCACATCGGTAGCATCTGATCTTGCTAGGATCCCTCATCTTGGATCTGGATCATCCTCCTCGTGATCCTCTATCGCTCCATCTACTATCTCTTTCTCTTTTAAAAATTGTCAAAGCTGAGTTGCCGCCATCTGAGCTCGAAGCTAGGTTCTTCCTTCTGAGAACCTCATTTTGTAGTATCACTGCAGTGACCTCGTCCATCTTGATGGTGCTCTTTTTCACTAGAAGAGCAGTCACCAAGGACTCATATGAAGGAGAGCGATGCTAGCAAGACCAACGCCCTGGTCTTCTTCTCAATTTTTTCACCAATGCTAAGGAGGTCGGTGAGGATCTTCTGAAAGTTGGATAGATGCTACCATATGCTCTGGCCTTCATCCATCCATAGTTGGTAAAACTGTCTCCAAAGAAATAGCATGTTGGTGAGCGACTTCGCCATGTATAACTCCTAGAGCTTCGACCATAGCACTATCGAAAAAGTCTCACCAAGTACATGGATCACCACATCATCCGCTAGGTACAAGCTGATTGTACTCACTGTCTGCATCTGAATTCACTTCTAATTCTTCACCTCCATGGTAGCTGACATCTCATCATTCAAGAAAGCATCCATCAACCCATGTTGGATGAGGACATCCTTTATCCTTGCTTGCCACAAGAAGAAATTGCTCTTCCTATCAAACCTATTGATCTCTACCTTGATTGCACTTATCTTCTTTATATTCTTCAATCTCTATCCACTACTACAATCTGTGCTATGGTACTACCTGGCTCTGATACCAATCTATTGGGATATTAGCTACTCCGATGCTACTTTGTTAAGGATCTAGTACTAGGATATTATGATAGAAAGAAAAAAATAAAATAAGAAAGCAATCAAGTACATGGATTAGTCCAAAGATTCTCCTCCATGGGGCATGCAATGCTTTACTATGAAAGAAAAAAATAAATACAAAAGGAGAATATCTACTCTCAACTTACTTTATACAAATCTCTCTCAATTAGAAGCTATCTTCATAAAAGCTCTCTTAGAATTTCAAGGAGACCCTCACAAGCTATAAGACGATATGCCTTCACAGCCTCTGCATCGGATGCTATGCACCTATTACTTCTCTCTCTCGCGGGTTGTACGTACTCGACACTCTGCCAAGCTCCTCTCGATGGCTGTCTGAGCCTCTTTACGTGCCTCTCATGCCATATGCACCACCACCTACTCTACAGCATCTCAGTTCTTTAAATAGGATGAGAATCCTCTTCTCAGTAATTCACAAAAGTCCTAACAAGGCTCCTACTCCTAATATGAGTCGATTATGCTCTCGATGGAATCTTAGAATATTTTTCAATCTTTAGATCATGACTGCAATCCTTCATGACCATTGGATCCTGTGGTCCACGTGCAACTCTCGTAGATCTTTTAGATTAATCATGATCTAAGTCTAAACAGAAAATCCCATCTTGTTCTGTTCATCTCCTTCAAGCCGGCTCTATCAGGGGTTGAGTTGGCTCGACTATATCTCGCTCGAACTCTTGCTTTTTGTCTTCCTGAGAGAGTCATCTCGATGATGATTCAGGCCAGCTCGATCTCAGCCTAAGCTTACTCGATCCCGTATTCGAGCCAGCTCGATTACTTGATGATTTGATTCTCCTCTGCTATTAGTCAAATTCAAGGCATCAAATCCTAACATTTTGAGCCCATCAGTCCATGACGTTTCTAACTTTTTTCCTAAGGAGGAACCAGTTGAAGTTGTGAGGATTTCTGTGGCTGCTTCAGATAGGGACAAGTTGACTGAGATTGTAGAGACCCTGAACACTCCGACAATCGAAGTGCAGCCCACCTCGACTGCAGGACCTTTTAGGACTGCACCGACTGGAGTGGGGTTACATGACTCCATCTTTGAGGATTATAGCTTGGCATGCAAGGCGTTCTCAAGCATCCTCTATCCGATCGATGCCATAAAGTTATTAACCGAGCCTCTAAAGATAAGGAGGTGCAAAGTGGTGGATTGTTTCCTCTAGATAAGTTGAAGATGTGTATCCTCAGATTCGAGTTAATTCTTTGTCATGGAACATTTCTGTCACTAATTTTGATGAATGTTTTGACATCTCACCTATTACACTACAAGAAATAGATGTTTTGCCGATGCAAAATTTACCTACGCAAAATTTTGCATAGGTAAAGAGGATAATTAGCTGCGCAAAAGGATAAACATCAGTAAAATTGGTATAATTAGCTATGCTATAGACTAAATATCGCCAAATATAATTAGCCATCTAAACATAGCATTAGCATTTAAACCAAAGCATCGGTAATAAATGGTCTTAATTTTTTAATATTTGATAAATATTTGTCAATGCTAAATTTACGTAGGTATAAGAATAACTACTTATGCTTAAAGGTTGAATAGGTAATTGATCTTATTGCCTATGTTTATTTAGCATTGGCAAAGATTTTTTTTATTATTTTTTTTATTTTTATAAATAATTTATCGATGCTAAATTAATGTAGGCATTAAGGCCAATTACCTATGGTTATATCTTGCATAGGTAATTAGCCTTATTTTCTATGCTAAATTGGCATCGATAAATATTTTTTTTATTATTTTTTTTATTTTTATAAATAATTTATCGATGATAAATTAGCATAGATAATAAGACTAATTATCCATGCTTAAGTCTTCTATAGATAATTAGGCTCATTGCCTACATTCATTTAACGTCGGCATATATTTTTTTATTATTTTTTTTTATTTTTATAAATAATTTATCGATGTTAAATTAGGATAGGCAATAAGATGAATTGCCTATGCATCATGGTTACGTTGGTAATTAGCCTTATTCCTACGCTAAATTGGTGTTGGCAAATATTTTTTATTCATTTATTTTATTTTTATAAATAATTTATTGATGCTAATTTAGCGTAGGTAATAAGACTAATTACCTATGCCTAATTCTTACGTAGGTAATTAGGCTTATTGCCTATGTTTATTTAACATTGAAAAATATTTTTTTTATTTTTATAAATAATTATTGATGGTAAATTACGTAGGTAATAAGTGTAATTACTTATGATTCAATTTCTCGTAGGTAATTATCTATTACCTACGATTAGTTATCATCGATAAATATTTTTTTATTTTACTTACTTTTTATTTTATTTATTTAAAAAATTTATTAATGGTAACTTAGCATAGAAAATTAGATTAATTGCCTAGGTTTGTTTTTTTGTAGGAAATTAAGATCATTACCTATGATTCCTTTACATCGAAAAAATTTTTAGCAAAATAAAAAAATAAATAGAAAAAATAATTAAAAGTAAAATCATTTGACAATGTTAAATAGCATTGGTAAAGATTCTTATTACCTACATATATCTTTATCGTAGGCAAATAAACTTATTACCTTTGCAATTAAGAGCATAGGTAAATATTGAGTCATTTTAATAATTTTTTTATAAATAATTTATCGATATAATTTTAAAATTTAAAATTTATCTTTACCATTCATTATCTAAGTAATCATTATTAGATTATCATTACAAAAATTTGCCTTGATCAGGTTGTCCTAGCTATGTCGATCAATAAAATTTGATTTCGACGATCATGAATGACCACATGATAATCTGATAGATAAAGACCACTGATGAATCTAAAAACTTATAAAGATGATTTTAGTAATATTTTTAGCATACTATCAAAATTTAACCTCAATCGGACATCATTATCATAGTTAATTTAGCACGGGATGATTTCAGTCGTTAAATGAAAAGCTAGTGATCAAAAAATCAAACGATGTTCGATTATAAAATAATTTTTTATATTAATGATCTTTGATAATACTTTGATTATTTGTACGTTGATGATCATAAAATTCAAACCACATATATATGAACAATCCAAAATTTTATGTCTCTTGATACTAATTCTTGAGATCGCTAGGTAAATATACTTGTATTTTTATAAAATCTGCTTAACATGAATGGTTCATATACGTATGATTTAAATTTTATGATCATGATCATATAAATGATGAAAGTAGTAGCAAAGATTACTTATCTAAAAAATCATCTTAATCGGATGTCGTTTGAATTTTTGATCACTCATTTTTTATTTAATGGCCAAAATCATTTCTTACTAAATTGACCATGATAATGATGTCCAATTGAAGTAAAATTTTGATAGTATGTTATAAATATCACCGAGATTATTATTGTAAGTTTTTAGATCTATTGGTGATCTCTATCTTTCAGATCATCATGCAGTCATTCCTGACCGTCGAGATGAATTTTATTGATCGACATAGCTAAAACATCGAGATTGAGGTAGACTTTTATGACAATATTTTAATGATAATTATTTAGATAATGAATGATGAAGATGGATTTTAAATTCAATAATTATATCCATAAATTATTTATAAAAATATAAAAGCTAATTTAAAAATCAATGGAAGGTAATTAATATATTACCAACATAAAATAATCATCAAAAAATAAATTTTTAGTGATGTAAGAAATCATTGGTAAACATAATAATTACCTACGTTAAAGGCTAACATAGGAAATTTTTCTTATTTTTGACATATAATTTTCATCAAAAATTATTTTTTAAGTTTTTTATTTTTAAATTTTAATTATATATTTTATGAATCTAATTTTAATTTTGAATAAACTTTTTCAATATTTTCTTATCATTAGTAAATGCTTATTTTATGAAAAAATATTGCATCGATAATAATTTTATTAAATACCTTTTTATTAAATATCTTTTTATTAAATATTTTAATTTTTATTTAAGACATCGGTAATAATTTTATTACCAACATTTTTCTTAAACGTAGCTAAGTCCAGATTTATCGAGATTACTTTGCATTGGCAAAAAATTAATTTTTTGTCAAATATTTTTTGATATTTTTATTCATCGATAATTAGTATTATCGACATAAATTTGCATCGATAAATTTTTTTAGAAATTTACCATCTCGCCCTCCATGCATTTTGTCTCCCACCCCCTCCCTCCTATTTCCTCCATCCGAACCCTCTCTACCGGCTACCTCCTACTTTTTCCTTCTCTCTTTCAATCTCTCTCGCCGTCAGTGGTCCCCACCTCCACCTCCACCATTGCCATCGCCGCCTCTGCCACTGTCATGGTGCTGCATCATTTCCATCACCACCATGCTGCCGTCCTAGAAAAAGTAAAACCCTTTTTGTTTTGCTTTTGCATCATCGGGGAAGGGAGGGGGTGGGGTTGGTTGCCCAAGAATGGAGGTAGGAGAGGAGGAGGGGCGGGGTGGGGCGGAGGGGAGCTATAGGCTATGGGTGGGGCCGGAGTGTTAGATGTATGCCCTAGAAGCCAGATTGGTTGACACTTGTTAAATAATTTCTAAAAATATTTTCATAATTTTGACTTAAAATTAATTAAAGGATTATTTATTCTATCACATTGTGTATAAAGTATCTGTGATACATCCATTGAGTTAATAGGTATGATAACACATATTCTCAGAGTTAAGAATTTAAGGCATGTGTTATCATAATTAACTCATAAATTACTTCTGATCATAGGATCATCATAAGGATGGTGATTGATCCAAAAGATTGGTGTATGATCGCTTCCTTAGGATAAATGTGTCTTGAGTCTTTAGTGTGTAGACACCAGAGCGAGAGTACAGAAACTTGTTAGAAAATGAGGGCACTGAGCGTGACCACCTCGAGCAGTCATAAGGGAGCCTACCTTCTCGTCAATGACTAGCTTGATGTTGTAGTTGTGTGTTTGGTTCTTTGACCTGAGGTGCATCAGTAGTTCACCTTGATGTTATAGTTTGACTACACTATAATCCGATCTCCTAGCCATTCAGAATTCTGAGGTGTACGTTGGCTATAGCATATTCATTGTAGGAATTGGATCGCACCAAGATGGGATCTATCAACCTTGGTAGAGGAGTAGTCCTATAATGATCATAAGATCGAGTCCTAAAACCTATGGGCATGGTAGTGTGAAATAATAGAAAGGAGTTTCTATTAATGTTTCACATCGAACTCGAATTGAATAATTCATTCATATGATAGGTGTTGGGTTTCATGAGTTTACCTTAATCCTAATCCCATCGGAGCTCATGATAGAAGAACCCAATCACACAAGTAGCTGCACCGAGAGAGGTTCGCTATTTGATTTTAATGGATTGCCACCATATACTGCTAGGTGTCATGGATTTTGGAACCAATTAGAATTATCTTGATGATCGATGATTCTAATTGGGTGAATCGAAAGAGTTCTGGTCCATCAAAAGGTATTTCGATGATATCGATGATGGAGATCATGACATGTCTCATTACCATACAGAACTGAACCTAACTGGATCACACAAATAAGGGTTTGGATCTGGATGTCATCAATTGAGCTAACCTAGTTCGATTGATTTGGATTAGATCCAATTAGGTTCAAGAAAATCGTGCTAGCACATGATTGAGCCTAACATTCTCCTTCTGTAGTCTTTCTGGATCATCTCAACTGAGCCAAATTAGATTTGGCTCATCCAGGAGCCTTGTATGGGTTTATCCTAGTCTGACTGAAACTTATCCAGATCAGAAAAGTCTTGTCCTAACCTAATCTAGGCTTGTCCTAATCCATTAGATGGAAATAGGACAAGACCTGCTAATTAATGGAACTATTTGGATAAGGCTTATCCAAAAACTCCATAGGAATTTATCTTGATGTGACTGCACCTTGTCCTGGCTTGATCAAGACTTATCCTAAATCCCATAAGATGGGAACAAGACAAGGATTATCTTTGCCATATTAGTGCTTATCCTAAAATCATGAGATAAAATTTAGACAAGCCTCTCGCAAAAATTCTAGATGAATTTTGCTTGATCTGACTAGACCTAGTCCTGGTCTGATCAAGACTTATTCTAACTTGATTAGGACTTGACATAAATCCATTGGATGGGATTTGAAAAGGTTTTGTCTTAATCCAATAAGATGAAAAAAGGACAAGGGTCAAATGTTGACCCGGATGCAAGAACGAAAGGGAGAGGGGCATGCACCCCATGGAGGCTATCTGGGGGCACACGCCCCCCTGGGATTTATGTGAGGGAGTGAGGGCCTCATCCCCCTCTTTGATCATGCAACCATATGATAATGTGGAGACCCCCTTTCAAAAGGATTTTGATTGGGTCAAAAGTTTGAATAAGTTCAAACTCTCGGGAGATAAGAGTTGTGCGACAACTTCATCTTATCCCAAGTTGTTGCATGCCATTTTTCTTTATTTTTGTGTGACAAAAATCTTGAAAAAAGGGGGTGTGGGGCGTGGAGATCTTGGAGGAGTCCTTTTGCATGTTAAACTTTGACCTGTTCAAAGTTATATGCGAAGGAACTTTTGATTAGGTTTATAAAAAGGGCCTAGCACAAACTGTTATACATAGAAAATTCTATATGATGAAGCCCTACCAAAATCTTCATCTCCATGCCTCCCTCATCTGATCCTCTCCCTCTTCTCCATGCCCAAGAGTTGGGCAAAACCTACGAGCAAAGATCAAGTCCCTTTGGCGCAAAGATCAGCGAGAGACGATGGTGTTCATGAGATGAACGTGCAGCCTTTGGAGTTCGTTTTGAAGTCTCTATGGGAAGACATCAGATTTGAGCTTTGGAGATCAGATCTAGAAGGAGGAGACTTTTAGATCTGATCTGAGTGGATACTAGTAGAGGCTGGGTACGTGCGCGGCTCAATCAGAACCTTGGATTAGTCATCAAATCATCACAACGGGTAAACGATTTATCCAATCAGGTGATAACTGTTATCACTATTTTATTTTTATTTTACTTTTAGTTTTAGATTAATTTAATCAGATTTGAAAACTCTCAGATTTGATCAGATCATAAAAAAAATTAAAATTATTTTACTGCAAATATGATCCAACCGGATGCATCCTATGGTAGAAAAACCCATTTTTCCTTCAACTGATATCAGAGCTAGGTCGCTGCTTCCAAATCTATCTTTAGATTGATCTAAAATTATTTCTTATGATCTAATTTTTTGATTTTTAGATGTTACATAGGATGTAATTAGATCTGAAATTAAAAATTGCATGTTTTAAATATATATGTTTGACATAAACAATGCATGTTCTAGTCTAGATCTGTTGTTCCATATCATGATAGTTTTCAAATATATTTTAGATTAGATCTGATTTAGTTTTTTATGATTTGATCATTTAAGTTTTAGATATTACATTAGATGTAATCAAATCTAAAACAAAAGATCTAATTTAAAATTTTGATATATGTGATATAGGCAGCATATGTCTAGACTAGATCTCTAATTTAATCTCATAGTCTAGATCAAAAATTTTATAAAATATTTATTTAATTTTTTAAAGATTATATTATTAGATTAGTTAAATTTTAGATATTATATATGATATAATTAGATTTGAAAGCATGAGATGCATTTAAAAATTTCATATGTATAACATATGCAATGCATGTCTAGACTGGTTCCATAGATCTATGACATGAATAGTCTAGATTAAAAATTTTTATGATGAGTTCATTTAAAATTTTATTTTTAGATATTACGTCAAATATAATCAGATCTGAAATATAAATCTAAATGTTAAATTTAATACATGAGATGTATGCAAAACATGTATAGATTAGATCTTAAATCATGTAATAGTTATATGCTTTAGATCTAATAGTTTTATAGTATAGTTCATATTTCTGATTAAGGCATTCCCATTGGCCGTCTGGTCATAAGAGTAAGAAGGGTTTAAAGGCCCTCTCTTTTCATTCGATGGGGTGCTCTTATGGTGTGTAGGGATGCTGCGCGTTTGTCCTTAATCAGAAATTAAAAACTTACTTTTCTGCAAAATCTTAGATCTTGAAATCCTAGAATTTTTTCATACATATTTTGTTATTGAACCCTTGGACTTAATTAAGAATTAAGTTTATAAAAATAATTAGATCTAAAATTATGAATTTTCAAATCTAAGATACCTTCATAAATCATGGGTTCGAATGTGGGTAGCTCAATTAGGTCTAGCAGTTGATCAAATCGAATTAAGAGTTGGTTAGGTAGAATCAAGAGTGCTTAGAATTGATCAGCTTAATAGAATTAAGTCTGAGTCAAGGTCAACTCACAATCACATATGGTTGATCAAGTTAAGACCTAATTTGGCTCCATAGTTTGAGCTTGGATTGTAAGCTAACCCGATCAGTTCTGGTCAAACAAGTCGGTGTCTAAGATAAGTATGACAAATACGATCAGTGGTCATTAATTGAAAGCTATTCGATCTAAATGCATTCATGCCAAGTTAATGGCATATTCCTCCCATTGATCTCACTTACCTGATCGATTGAGTCGACCCAGTTCTAGTTTGAGGTGGCTAACGATTTGAGCTAACCCATGCCACTAGGTTAGTCATAAATGTTATGACTAGTTAAGTCTAAGAGACCAAATCAAATCTTTCTAAGAAAATATTAAGTTCTAGGTCTTCCACCATTGTAGATGTGCGGGCTCTTTCCAAGGTTGATTATTCTCGGCTGGATACAGTGGTTTAGTTGCACCGAAAAGATGCAACCATGTCTATTAGGTATTGGATGCTATGAGTTGGAGGATGAATTGGGCTCAATATTTTGGATACGATGAGGAACCCAATCAGAAATCCAATTTGTGCAAATGGTGGGTTTGACATAACTAAGGAGTGGAGCAATATTCCGGACATGATGGGCTTCATGAATTAGAGATCAGGTTCGGGTGTATCATGTTTAGAGAAAGATTGGACAAGAGTTGTCCACTCATGGGTTGACACATCATCAATAACTGTTAGGTGAGGTGGTGAGCCAATCGGTGGGACCGCACCACCCACTAGAAATTAATGATCATGAAGATTTTTGAATCTCTACCAAGAAAGTGTAGGGATCCGAGAAAATAGTAGGAGCCTAATTTATTTAAAAATGAAGCTTCTAAATAAATTGGTTGAGTCAAATTATAAGTCTAACAAGAAACTTTGACTTCCTATAGAAAAATATCTGCATCAAAAGATCTATCCCGAATCCTAGATACCCACAAGTTGACCAGACAGATTTACAAGGATTGGCTAAAGAACTTCAAAATTATTTTGGGCTTGAAATGGCTGACTTATATATTGGATTAGGACCAACCCCATTGTACCAGCATGTCCGACCGTGGATTAGAGAGCGTCATATAAAAGTGGTCGAAGAATGAAAACAAAGCTAGATGCTACATGTTGGGCTCAATATCAGATGAGTTGCAGTGCCAACATGAAGTCATTAGGACTGCTCGCCAAATGTTGGCGCACCTGCAAGAGTTGTTCGGTGAATAGAGTCGTGCAGCATGTTATCAAGTCTCAAAGAGACTTTTTAAGGCACAAATAAGTGATGGGCAGTTGATCCAAGATTATTGCTTAGCAATGATCAAGGACCTAAAGAGCTTGAGAAGCTCAAAGTCTTGATGGACAAGAAACTGCAGATTGATGTGATCCTACAATCCTTGATTGATTTGTATGGATAGTTCATTATGAACTTCCATACGAATAAGCTCCAATGTACCTTGGCCGAGTTAATAAATATACTGGTTACTATTGAGCAAACTTTGAAGGGTTCAAAGGGCTTAGTTCTGGCTATGGAGTAGACTTCTTCCACGAAAAAGTCTTTTGGAAAGATTGATTTGTATGGATAGTTCCTTATGAACTTCCATACGAATAAGCTCCAATGTACCTTGGCCGAGTTAATAAATATACTGGTTACTACTGAGCAAACTTTTAAGGGTTCAAAGGGCTTAGTTCTGGCTATGGAGTAGACTTCTTCCAAGAAAAAATCTTTTGGAAAGAAGAAGAAGTCTACGAAGAAGCAGAAAATAGAAGGAGAAAAGAAGGGTGAGCTGAAGAAGAAGGCCACGAAGAAGGAAAAGTGTTTCCACTACAACTTCGATGGCCATTGGAAGTGGGACTGCCTTGCATACCTAGCCAGCCTGAAGAACAAGCAGGAAGAAGGACCTTTTGAAGGAATACTCGTCATTGAGTCTGTCGAGCAAAACGTGAATGCCATAGGATCAACATAATCTAGAGATAGTGTTAATGAAAGGTACCTGTGGCATCTTAGGCTAGGTCATATAGTTGAAGACAAGATTAACAAATTGAAAAAATTTGGACTAATGGATCCGTTGACTTCTAAGTCATATCCGATTTATGAATCATGCCTTCAAGGCAAAATAACCAAGCTTCCTTTTATAGGACATGGAGAAAGGGCCATGACCTACTTGCCCTGGTACATATAGCTGTGTGCGGCCCATTTGATGTACCGACCAGAGATAATTATGTCTACTTTATTATCTTTACCGATAATCTATCTTAGTATGGGTATGTGTACTTGATACGATACAAATCTGAAGCCATTGAAAAGTTTAAGGAGTTCAGATATGAAGTAGAAAAGCAAATCAGAAAGCCCATTAAGGTTCTTCAATTAGATCGAGTCGGTGAATACCTAAGTTAAAAATTTCTGGACTATCTCAAGGACAATAGTATAGTCTCATAATGGACTTTGCTTGGAATGCCTTAACTTAATGGGATTTTAGAACAGAGAAAACAGACCCTATTAGATATGGTCTATCCATGATGAGCTTCACAGATCTTTCTAATTTTCTTTAGGGACATAGTTTAATAGGGTTCCATCTAAAACCATTCCTACCACACCGTATGAGATATGACATGGTAAGAAGTCAAGTCTGAGTCATCTCAGAATTGGGGTTGTCCGACGGCGAACAAGTTAGAGTTTAGGTCTCTTAGAGCTTGGTTTATTAGATATCCTAAAGAGTTATTAGGATATTACTTCTATCTTTCGAAAGACCATAATATGATTGTGGGTTGACATACCATTTTTCTTGAAAAATAGTTTGTTCAAGATGGTGACATCAGAAGATAAAATAGGCTCAAGGAGAAAATCTCTAAAGAGCAAAGAGCCAAGGAACCTGAGGAACCCAGTTAGTCTGAGCTGATCCATAATTCACTACCTCCTCCACCTCATAGGTCAAATAGGATTTTTCGTCTTCTTAAAGGTACTTAGGTACTATTTTAGAGGATGTGGAGAAAATATTTCTCATGAAAAATGGGTTCATGGTGGTGATCCCAGAACTTATGACGAGGCGATATCAGATATCGACTTTGAGAATTGGTTAGGAGTAATGAAATCAAAAATTGACTTGATGTGCTCGAACCAAATCTGGATCTTGGTAGATCCACTTAAAGGTACAGTATCTATTGGGTGTAAATGGATCATCAAGAGAAAGATTTGTGCAGATGGGAATGTAGAGATATTCAATGCTAGGCTAATGGCGGAAAGGTATTAGGTTATCTTCTCATCAGTGGCTATCCATCCACACAATGCTTGCCATTGCAGTATATTTCAATGATGAAATATGGTAGATGGATGTGATAATGGAGTTCATAATTGAATATCTTGAGGAAGATATCTATATGAAACAACCGTTTGGTTTCACATCCAGTGATAGTGATCACAAAGGTCTGCAAGCTGCAAAGGTCCATCTATGGACTTAAGTAAGCATCTCGGAGTTGGAATGCTTAATGTAATCAAATCATTTGGTTTAATTAAGAATGAGGAGAAATTAAGTATGTTCAAGAAGGTCAGTGGGAGCGCTGTTATCTTTCTTGTATTGTACATGGATGACATCCTTCTAATTGGGAATGATATTCCCATGCTGACATAGGTCAAAGTATGATTATCTAAGGAATTTTCTATGATAGACCTAGGTAAGGCATCCTTCATTTTAGGTCTATAGGGATAGATTAAAGAGGATTCTGGATCTCTCTAATAGAGGAGGTGCTGAAGAAGTTCAGCATTGTGAACTCTAAGTCCAAGGGTATGCAGACTCAGACTTTATGTCTGATAAAAATGATCAAAAGTCAATGTCTAAAAGTTTATTCCTGTACATTGGTGGTACTGTAAGTTGGAAGAGTTTTAAGAAGATGGTTCCACCTAATCCGTGATTACCTCAAGAAGGATACGTCAAGATCAAAAGAGTTAACTTTGCAAACAATGCGGTTGATCCACTGACGAAGTCTTTAGGCCTATAGAAGATCCAAGCCTACATTAAGAAGATGGGACTTAAATTTGTAGCCAATTGACTTTAGGTCAAGTGGGAGTGTGTGTTCTAGAAGCCAGATTGACTGACATTTGTTAAATACTTTCTAGAAGCATTTTCATAATTTTGACTTAAAATTAATTAAAAGATTATTTATTCTATCATATTGTGTATAAAGTGTCTGTGATACATCCATTGAGTTAATAGGCATGATAACACATATTCTCAAGAGTTGAAAATTTAGGGCATGTGTTATCATAATTATCTCATAAATTGCTCCCGATCGTAGGATCATCACGAGGATGGTGATTGATTTAGAAGATCGATGTATGATTGCTTTCTTAGGATAGATGAGTCTTGAGTCTACAGTGTGGAGACACTAAAGCGAAAGTATAGGTACTCGTTAGAGAATGAGGGCACTGAGCGTAACCACCTTGAGCAGTCATAAGGGAGCCTACCTTCTCATCGATGACTAGCTTAATGGTACAGTTGTGTGTCTGGTTCTTTGACCTAAGGTGCATCAATAGTTCACCTTGAGGGTGTTATAGTTTGATTACACCATAATTTGGTCTCCTAGCCATTCAGAATTCTGAGGTGTATGTTGGCTATAGCATGTTCATTGTAGAAATTGGATCGCACCAAGATGGGATCTATCAACCTCAGTAGAGGAGTAATCCTATGATGATCATAAGATCGAGTCCTAAAACCCATGGCCATGGTAGTGTGAAATAATAGAAAGGAGTTTCTATTAATGTTTCACATCGGACTCAAATTGAATGATTCATTCATACGATGGGTGTTGGGTTTAACGAGTTCACCATAATCCTAATTCCATTGGGACTCATGATAGAAGAACCCAATCACACAGGTAGCTATACCGAGAGGTTCATTATTCAATTTTGATGGGTTATCACCATATACTGCTAGGTGCCACTGGTGGATTTTGGGATCAATTAGAATTGTCATGATGATCGACGATTCTAATTGGGCGAATCGAAAGAGTTCTAGTCCATCGAAAGGTATTTCGATGATGTCAATGATGGAGATCATGACATATCCCATACCATACAGAACTGAACCTAACTAGATCATACAAACAAGGGTTTGGATCTGGATGTCATCAATTAAGCTAACCTAGTTTGATTGATTTGGATTAGATCCAATTAGGTTCAAGGAAATCATGCTAGCACATGATTAAGCCTAACATTCTCCTTTTGTAGTCTTTCTGGATCATCTCGACTAAGCCAAATTAGATTTGGCTCATCAAGAGCCTTGTATGGGTTTGTCCTAGTCTGACTGAAACTTGTCCAGATTAGAAAAGTCTTATCCTAACCTGATCTAGGCATGTCCTAATCCATTAGATGAAAATAGGACAAGACCTGCTAATTTGTGGAACTATTTGGACAAGGCTTATCCGAAAACTCTATAGAAATTTATCTTGATCAGACTGGATCTTATCCCAGCTTGATCAAGACTTGTCCTAAATCTCATAAGATGGGAACAAGACAAGGGTTGTCTTTGCCATATTAGGGCTTATCCTAAAATCATGAGATGAAATTTGGACAAGCCTCTCCCAAAAATTCTAGATGGATTTTTCTTGATCTGATTGGACCAAGTTCTGGCCTAATCAAGGCTTGTTCTAACTTGATTAGGACTTGACATAAATCCATTAGATGGGACTTGAAAAGGTTTTATCTTAATTTCATAAGATGGAAAAAGGCCAAGAGTCAAATATTGACCCGGATGTAGGAAAGAAAGGGAGAGGGGCATGCACCCCATGGAGACTATCTAAGGGCACACGCCCCCTTGGGATTTACATGAGGGAGAGAGGGCCTCATCCCCCTCTTTGACCATGCAACCATATGATAATGGGGAGACCCCCTTTCAAAACGGTTTTGACTGGGTCAAAAGTTTGAATAAGTTCAAACTCTTGGGAGATAAGAGTTGTGCGCTAACTTCATCTTATCCCAAGTTGTTCCATGCCATTTCATTTTATTTTTGTGTGACAAAAATCTAAAAAAAATGGTGTGTGGGGTGTGGAGATCATGGAGGAGTCCTTCTGTATGTTAAACTTTGACCTGTTTAAAGTTATATGCAAAGGGACTCTTGACTAAGTCTATAAAAAGGGCCCTGCGCAAACTATTGTGCATAGAAAATTCTCTATGGTGAAGCCCTACCAAAATCTTCATCTCCATGCCTCCCTCATCTGATCATCTTCCTCTTCTCCATGCCCAAGAGTTGGGCAAAATCTGCGAGCAAAGATCAAGTCCCATTGGCGCAAAGATCAGCGAGAGACGATGGTGTTTGTGAGCCGAACGTGCAGCCTTCGGAGTTTGTTTTGAAGACTCTATAGGAAGACATTAGATCTGATCATTAGAGATCAGATTCAGAAGAAGGAGACTTTCAGATCTGATCCAAGTGGATATCGGTAGAGGTCGAGCGCATGCGCAGCTCAACCAGAATCTCGAATCAATCGTCAGAGCATCACAATGGGTAAACGGTTTATCCGATTAGGTGATAACTATTGTCACTATTTTATTTTTATTTTACTTCTAATTTTAAGTCAATCTAATTAGATCTGAGAACTCTCAGATCTAATCGGATCATAGAAAAAATTTAAAATTATTTCATTGCAAATATGATTCGATCAGATGCATCATGCAGTAGAAAAACCTATTTTTTCTTCATGGGGTATGGAGGTGGTGGTGGCGATAGGTACCCTAGCGGTGGTGTGGAGGCGAAGGGAAGGAAGGCATAGATGGATGGGAAGGAGGGCACGGTTGGCGATGGTGACTGGCGGTGGGGATCCAAATGGGGTGTAGGGGTGGCGATGGCGATAGTGCGACGAATACCGAGGGATGGCTTGGGTGGGAGGGGAGGGAGGCATGGATGGAGGGGGAGTGGGTTGCGGTGGTGACTGTGGGAAGGGGGCATAGCTAGGGGGTGGTGGTGATGGTGGGAGGGGATGCAGGCATCGGAGGGGGAAGGAAGGGTTTTTTTTTTCATAATTTATTTATTTTTAATGCTTAAAAATAGAAAAAAAATAAAAAAAATAAAAAATAAAAAGTAAATAAAATAAAATAATATATCTTATAAAATATTTAATTATATTTTTAAAATTAAAATAATATATTATACATACATATATATTATTTTTCTTACATATGTACATATACACATACATATATATATATATATATACATATATGTTAGATGTGTGCCCTAGAAGCTAGATTGGCTATCACTTATAATATACTTCTAAGGATAATTTTATAATTTTGACTATAAATTAATAAATGGATTATCTTCTATCACAGTGTGTATTTAAAAGTATCTATGGTACATTCTTTGAGTTAATGGTAATGATAATTCATATTTTCAAGAGTTAAAAATTTAAGATATGAATTTTCATAATTAACTCATAAACTGCGCCCGATCATAGGATCATCATGAGGATAGTGATCGATTTGGAAGGTTGGTATATGATAACTTTCTTAGGATAGACGTATCTTAAGTCTTTAGTATGGAGACACCGTAGCGAGAGTACAGGTACTCATTAGAGAATGAGGGTTCTGAGCGTGACCACCTCGAGTAGTCATAAGAAAGTCTACCTTCTCATCGATGACTAACTCAATGCTGTAGTGATGAGTCTGGTTCTTTGATCTGAGGTGCATCGATAGTTTACCTTGAGGGTGTTATAGTTTGACTACACCATAACTCGATCTCCTAGCCATTCAGAATCCTAAGATGTATGTTGGCTATAGCATGTTCATTGTAGGAATTGGATTGCACCAATAGGGGATCTATCTATCTTGGTAGATGAGGAGTAGCCCTTTGATAATTATGAGATTGAGTTCATAAGCCCATGTCCATGGCAAAGTGAAGATGATAGAAAGAGTTTCTATTAAGGTTTCATATTAGACTTGAATCGAATGATTAATTCATATGACGGCTATTGGGTTTGACGAGTTCATCTTAACCCTAATCCTGTTGAAGCTCAAGATAGAAGAACCCAGTCACATAGGTAACTATACCGAGAGATTCAGTTTCAGTTCTGATGGGTTGTCACCATATACTGCTAGGTGTCACTAGTGGATTTTGGGAGTAATTAGGATGATTTTGATGATCAATCATTCTAATTGTATGAATCAAAAAAGTTTTGGTCCATTGAGAGGTGTTTCGATGATGTCGATGATGGAGATCGTGATATATCTCATTACCATACAGAATTAAACCTAACTGAATCACAAAAATAAGGGTTTGGGTCTAGATGTCATCAATTGAGCTAAGCTAGTTTGATTGATTTGGATTAGATCCAATCAGGTTCAAGGTAATCGTGCTAGCACATAATTAAGCCCGACTTTCTTCTTTTAAAATCTTTCTGATTCATCACAATCAAGTCAAATTTGATTTGACTTATTCTTATATTTTGAATGAGTTTATTTTTCATCTGATTGGAATAAGTCCATGTCAGATTAATTATAGAAATTAAATCCATTCATAGTCAAATTGGACTAGGGTCAAAAGTTGACCTATTTAAGAGAATTGAGGGTCACCTGATCAGATGCTTTTAGATAATTTTTTAGAAATTATTTAGATCAAATTTTTGGGTATGTGATAGAGCATAAGTTATGCATTGGATGTACCATATTTTGTGATTTTTGGAGGTGTCTAGACTAAGTTATGATAGAGTTTAATTTGGATCAAACTCTTGAGGGAAGAGTCATAGGTGCAGTGGATTCTTCCTTATCTACTCATGCCGACACCTTTTTTGAATCATTTTTGATGAAAAAAATAGATGAGATCTGGTGGTTTCTCATGGAGAATAAGTCCTAGAGTCCTAATGATAAAATAAATGAGTTATTTTGGCTAAAAGAGACTCTAAGTAAGCATTGGACATAAAAGCCTTTCTCACATCAAAGTGCATTCAATGCAAGAAGTAATTTTCTATGCCCAAAGTCTGCCATCCCTGATATCTCACACTTTTTTTATCCTCTCTCTTCTTCTCTTTTATAAGCCTAAAAAGTTAGACATAAATCTGAGAAGAAGGTCTAAGGTTTTTGGCACAATATTCAGGATCTATGTGATGATGTTCGTGTGATGGATGGGCTACCATCAAAAATAGTTTTGAAGGTTCTTTGGATTAGATCTAGACCTAATTTTTGAAAAAAAGGTTTACGAGGAGAAGATGTTCAGATCTTACCCAAGTGGATACTGATAGAAGCCAGGTGCATGCATGGCTCCTTCTAGAACCTTAGAAATGAACAGGATCATTACAGGATAATTAGATTTCCCAATCAGGTATTTTAAATTTAATTTAATTTAATTTTAATTTTAAATTTTTAATATCAAATCATCATGATTAGATTTAAGAACTCTTAGATTTTATTGGATTATTTAAAAATTTTTAGAAAAATTTTTTTTAGATCTGTATGATCCTGCGGTAAAAAATAGTATTTTTTCTTCAATTGGTATCAAAGCCAGGTTAGTAGTTCTTTAGATCTACCTTAGATCTAATTTTTTTTATTTATGATCTAATATTAAAAGAATTTAAATATCACATCAGATGTGATTTGATCTAAAATCAAAAAATTAAAAATTAAATAATTTAGATCTAATGTGTATGAGATGCATGACTAGACTAGGTATAGAATAGTTCTATGTATAGTATAGTATGATCATGTATTTAATTTATTTAAATATAGTTTTATATCTATTTAATTTTTATTATTTTAATGTTATAATTATTATAATCAGATCTAAAAATAGAAAATAAAGATTTTAATTTTTTGTTTATTCATATGAGATATGAAAGATACGTGCTTAAACTAGTCATAGAATAGTTCTATAAGATGTCTAGAATAGTTTAATTTTGATATGATCAAATTTAAAATTTTATTTTTTAGATTTAATATATGATATTTCAGATCTGAAAGTATGCATATTGATGATGCATGAGATGTATGCAAGACATGTATTAGTTAGATCTTTTTATATGTGATATATGATATGATCTAACTAATTTTATAGTAAAAAATTATATTTTTAATTAAGGAGTTTTTCATGGCCATCCAATCATAAGAATAAAGTAGGATTTAAAGATCCCCTTTTTTCATTCGATAGGGTATTCTTATGGTGTGTAGGGATGCTACGCATTCGTTCTTAATCAAAAATCAAAATTTATTTTTTTACAAAATTCTAGATCCTAAAATCTTAGAATTTTTATTATATGTTTTATTCATGAACCCCAAATTTAATTAAGAATTAAGATTATAAAATTAATTAAATCCAAAATTATGAATTTTTAGATCTAAGATATATTTATAAAATTGGGTTCGGGCTTGGGTAGCTTAATTAGGTCTAGCGGTTGATCAAATCGAATCAAGAGTTGGTTAGATAGGATCAAAGAAAGTCTAGATTTGATTAGCCTAATAGGATTAAGTTTGGATCAAGATCGAATCACATTGAGATATGACTCGATCAAATCAAGACCTAATTTGGCTCTGCGGTTCGAGTCTGGATTGTAGGCTAATCTAATTAATTCTGATTTGATCATTTGGTGTCTAAGATAAGTTTGGTAGATAGGATCGACTAATTTTTAATTGAGAGCTACTTGATTTAAATGCATTCTTATCGAGTTAATGGCATATCCCTTCCATCGGTCTTACTTACTTGGCCATTTGTGTCGATCCAGTTCTGATTTGAGGTGGCTAACAATTTGAGCCAACCCATGCCACTAGGTTAGTCATAATTATTATGACTAAGTTAAGTCAAGTTTAAAGAGACCTAAATTAAATCTTTTTAAGAAAATATTAAGTCTAAGGTCTTCTACCATTGTAAATATGCGGGGTCTTCCCGGGGTTGATTATTCTCAGCTGGATATAGTGATTCAATTGCACCAAAAAGATGCAACCATATCTATTAGGCATTGGATGCTACGAGTTGGAGGATGGGTTGAACTCAATATTTTGGATACGGTGAGGGATCCAATCAAAAATTCAATCGATGCAAATGATGGGTCTGACTTAACTAAGGAGTGGATCAATATTTCGGACACAATGAGATTCATGAATTAAAGATCAAGTTAGAATGCACCATGATTAGAGAATCATTGGACAAGAGTTGTCCACTCATTGATTGACCCATCACCAATAACTATTAGGTGAGGTGGTGAGTCAGTTAGTGGGACCGCACCATCCACTAAAAATATATAATCATGGAGATTTTCGCATCTCTGCCAAGGAAGTGTAGGGATCGAAGTAAATAGTGGGAGCCTAATTTATTTAAAAATAAAATCTTTAAATAAATTATTTAAGTCTAGTTACAAAATCTAACTAGAAACTTTGACTCTTTACAAAAAAGTATCTGCATCCAATCTATTAGCCCATATTCTGGATACCCATAGACTGACCGGACCCAACTACAAGGATTAGCTCCAGAACTTCAAAATTATTTTAGGTTCTAAGAAGTTGACTCATGTATTAGAATAGGATCCTCCCACCTTACCAGTCCATCCATCCGCTGATCAGAGAGCATCTCTCAAGAAGTGGATGGATGAAGATAACAAAATCAGGTATTACATGTTGGGCTCGATGGCTGATGAGCTCCAGTGCCAATATGAAGACATTAAGACTAGCCACCAAATGTTGGCTCACCTGTAAGAGTTGTTGGGTGAATAGAGTCGTGCAGCCAAATATCAAGTCACTAAAAAATTTTTTAAGGCTTAAATGTATGATGGGCAGTCAGTCCAAGATCATTATCTGATGATGATCAAGGACTTAGAAGAGCTTGAGAAGCTCAGTATCAAGTTAGATCAGGATCTACAAACTGACATAATTTTGCAATCCTTGACTGATGCGTATGGGCAGTTCATCATGAGCTACCATATGCATAAACTTCAGAATACCTTGGCTGAACTCATGAATATGCTAGTTACTATTGAGCTTTTAATAAAAAGTTCTAAAGGCTCAGTACTTGCTATGGAGTGGACTTCATCCAAAAGAAAGTCTTTTGAAAAGAAGAAAAAGTCCATGAAGAAGCAGAAGGTGAATGATAGAAAGAAGAAGAAGATAGAGCCAAAGAAGAAGACCGTTGACAAAGAAAAATATTTTCATTGCAACACTGATGGTCATTGAAAGCGAAACTGCCCTCTTTACCTAGCCAACCTGAAGAACAAGAAGGAGGCAGGTCCTTTTGGAGGTATGCTCGTTATAGAATCTAATCTTATATTTTTTCTGCATCTAGTTGGGTACTCTAGTTCTAGTGCTCACTTGTGAACTTCTATGCATGATCTTGAGGATAGCATGAGGTTGAGGGATGGTGAAATAATCCTACGCATCAAGAATGGAGCAAGAGTTGCTGCTATGACCATGTAAACCTACCCTCTGCGATTACCATCAGGATTAGACTTAGTACTTAGGGACTATTTTTTTGTGCTTGCAGTAAGTAGAAATTTGATTTTTGTTTCATATTTAGCACAGAAAGGCTATGTAATTAGTTTTCTTAAGGATCATTGTAATATTCTTTATGAAAAAAATAAAATTGCAAGTGGTTTTCTTATAAATGAACTCTATCAGTTACATATTGATGTTTTTATTTTTAATATCGAGCAAAACGTGAATGCCATAGGATCAAAGTAATCTAGGGATAGTCTAAACGATAGGTATCTTTGGCACCTTAGGCTAGGTCACATAGCTGAAGATAGAATTAACAAATTAAAAAAATTTGGGCTATTGAGTCTGTTGACTTTTGAGTCATATCCGATTTTTGAATCATGCCTTCATTACAAAATAACCAAACTTCTTTTGTGGGACATGGGGAAAGGGCCACAGACCTGCTTGCCCTAGTACATGCTGATGTATGCAGCCCATTTGATATGTCAGCTAAGGGCAATTACATCTACTTCATCATCTTTATCGATGATTTATCTCAGTACGGGTATGTGTATTTGATGCAACACAAGTCTAAAGCTTTTGAAAAGTTCAAGAAATTCAGACTCGAAGTAGAAAATTAAATAGAAAAATCCATTAAGATTCTTCGATCAAATCAAGGAGGCGAATACCTTAGTCAAAAATTCCTAGACTATCTTAACGATAATGGCATAGTCTCACAATGGACTCCCCCTAGAATGCCTCAACTCAATAGGATTTTAGAATGGAGAAACCAAACCCTATTACATATGGTTCGATCAATGATGAGCTTCATGGACCTTCCTAAGTTTTTTGGGGCCATAGTCTGTTGACCACTATATATCTATTGAATAGGGTTCCATCTAAAATCATTCCTACCATACTGTTTGAGATATGTCATGGTAAGAAACCAAATCTGAGTCATCTCAAAATTTGGGATTGTTCGTCCATGTCAAGAGACAACAGACGGACAAATTAGAGTCTAGGTCCTTTAGAGCTCGATTTATTGGATATCCTAAAGAGTCATTAGGATATTTTTTCTATCTTCTAGAAGATCATAATGTGATTGTAAGTCAACACGCCATCTTTCTTAAAAAATAATTTATTTAAGATAAGGGCATCAGAAGATAGATTAGGTTCGAGGAGAAAGTCTTCCAAGAGCCATAAGCCAAGGAACCTATGGAACCCAATTAGATTAAGCCCGATCCAATCACTACCTCATCCACCTCATAGATCAGAAAGGATTTTTCATCCTCTTGAAAGATACTTAGGTACTATTTCAAAGGACGTAGAGAAAATATTTCTCACAGAAAAAGGGGTTCATGGTGATGATCCCAAAATCTATGACGAGGCAATATTAGATATCGATTCCATGAAATGGTTAAAGGCAATGAAGTCAAAGATTGATTCAATGCACTCGAACCAAGTCTGGATCTTGGTAGATCCATCTAAAGGTATAGTACCTACTAGGTATAAATGGATCTTCAAGAGAAGGATAGATGTCGATGGGAATGTAGAGATATTCAAAGCAAGGCTCGTAGCAAAAGGGTATAGTCAACACGAAGGCATTGACTATCAGGATACTTTTCCTCCAGTAGCCATGCTCAAATCCATCCATACATTGCTTGTTGTTGCAGCCTATTTCGATTATGAAATATGGTAGATAGATGTAAAAATGATATTCTTAAATGTATATCTTGAGAAAGATATCTATATGGAACAACCGCTAGGTTTCACATCTAGTGATACTGATCACAAGGTCTGCAAGCTACAAGGATCCATATATGGACTTAAGCAAGCATCTTGGAGTTAGAATGCTCATTTCAATAATGTGATCAAATCATTTGGATTCATCAAGAATGAAGAGGAGCCCTGTGATTTCAAAAAGATCAGTGGGAGCGCTGTTGCCTTTCTCGTACTGTACATGGATGACATCCTCCTAATTGGAAATGATATTCTCATGTTGACTAAAGTTAAAATATGCTTGTCTAAAAAATTCTCCATGAAAGACCTAGGAGAGATATCCTTTATTTTAGGAATTAAGGTCTATAGAGATAGACCAAACAGGATGCTGGGTCTCTCATAGAAGATGTACATAGAGGAGGTGCTAAAGAGGTTTCGCATGAAAAACTCTAAGAGAGGATTGGTGCCCTTCAGACATGGCATTCATCTCTCCAAGAAGATGTATCCCAACACACCTAAGGAGATTGAATGCATGAGCAAGATCCGTTATGCTTTAGTAATAGAAAGCCTCATATATGCCATGCTATGTACATGATCTAATATTGCCCATGCTGTGAGTGTCATGAGTAGGTATCAGTCGAATCTAGGTGAAGAGAACTGGACTTCTATAAAATATATCCTTAAGTACTTGAGAAGGACTAAGGATATGTTTCTAGTCTTTGATAATGGAGAACTCCAGGTCCAGGGGTATACAGACTCGAATTTTATGTCCAATATAGATGATCGAAAGTCGACATCTAGAAGTCTGTTTGTGTGCAATGATGTTATTGTTAGCTGAAAGAGTTCCAAACGAATTGTGATAGCAGATTCCACCATGGAAGCAAAGTACATTGCTATATCGAAAGCTACAAAGGAGGCATTCTGGTACAAAAAAATTATCATAGAGCTTGGAGTGATGCCATCAGGTGTCATCCCTCTGTACTGCAATAACAATGGCGTCATAGCTCTAGCTAAGGAGCCAAGGTCTTACCAAAAATCTAAGCACATCGAGCAGCGATACCACCTCATCCGTGATTATCTTGAGAAGGGATACGTCGAGGTCAAGAGAGTTGATACTATAGATAATGCGGTTGATCCACTGATAAAGCCATTGAGTCAGTAGAAGATCGAAGCCCACCTTGAGAAGATGAGACATAGATTTGTAGCTAATTATCTTTAGGTCAAGTGGGAGTTTGTTAGATGTGTGCCCTAGAAGCCAGATTGGCTGTCACTTATAATACACTTCTAAGGGCAATTTTATAATTTTGACTATAAATTAATAAATGGATTATCTTCTATCATAGTGTGTATTTAAAAGTGTCTGTGATACATTCTTTGAGTTAATGATAATGATAATTCATATTTTTAAGAGTTGAAAATTTAAGACATAAATTTTCATAATTAACTCATAAACTACTCCGGACCGTAGGATCATCATGAGAATGATGATCGATCTAGAAGATTGATGTACGATCACTTTTTTAGGATAGATGTATCTTGAGTCTATGGTGTGGAGATATTAGAATAAGAGTATAAGTACTCATTAGAGAATGAGGGCACTGAGCGTGACCACCTCGAGTAGTCATAAGGAAGTCTACTTTCTCATCGATGATTGACTCGATGTTGCAGTGGTGTGTCTGATTCTTTGATCTGAGGTAAATCGATAGTTCATCTTGAGGGTGTTATAGTTTTACTACATCATAACTTGATCTTCTAGCCATTTGGAATTCTGAGGTGTATGTTGGCTATAACATGTTTATTATAGAAATTGGATTGCACCAATAGAGGATCTATCTACCTCGGTAGATGAGGAGTAGCCCTATGATAATCATGAGATTGAGTTCATAAGCCCATAGCCATGGCAAAGTGAAGATGATAGGAAGAGTTTCTATTAGGATTTTACATTGAACTCGAATTGAATGACTAATTCATATGACGGATATTGGGTTTGATGAGTTCACCTTAATCCTAATCTTGTAGGAGCTCAAGATAGAAGAATCCAATCATAGATAATTATATCGAGAGGTTTGCTTTTAGATCTGATGGGTTGCCATCATATACTGCTAGGTATCACTGATAGATTTTGGAAGCAATTAGGATGATTTTGATGATCAATCATTCTAATTGTATGAATCAGAAAAGTTTTGGTCCATTGAAAAGTGTTTCGATTATGTCGAAGATGGAGATCGCGACATGTCTCATTACCATATAAAATTGAATCTAACTGGATCATATAAATAAGGGTTTGGATATGGATGTAATCAATTGAGCTAACTCAGTTTGATTGATTTGGATTAGATCCAATCAGGTTCAAGGTAATCGTGCTAGCACATGATTGAGCCTAACTTTCTCCTTCTGAAATCTTTCTGATTCATCACAACTGAGTCAAATTTGATTTGACTCATTCTTATATTTTGAATGGATTTATTTTTTATTTGACTAGAATAAATCTAGATTAGATTAATTATAGAAATTAAATCTATTCATAGTCAAATTGGTCTAGGATCAAAGTTAACCTATTTGAGAGAATTGATGGTCACCTGATCAGATGATTTTAGAAAATTTTTTAAAAATTATTTTAATCTAATTTTTTTGTATATGATAGAGCACGAGATATGCATTGGGTGTACCAAATTTTGTATTTTTTGGAAGTGTCTAGATTGAGTTATGATAGAGTTTGATTTGGATCAAACTCTTGAGGGAAGAGTACTAGGCGTAGTGGACTCTTCCTTATCTATTCATGCCAACACCTTTTTTGAATCATTTTTGGTGAAATAAATAGATGAGATTTGGTGGTTTTTCGTGGAGAATAAGTTCTAGAGTCCTAATGATACAAAAAGGACTCTAAGTAAGCATTGGACATAAAAGCCTTTCTCACGTCAAAGTGCATTCAATGCAAGAAGTAATTTTCCATGCCTAAAGTCTGCCATTCCTGATATCCCATGCCCTCTTTATTCTCTCTCTTCTTCTCTTCTACAAGACTAAAAAGTTAGGCACAAATCTGAGAAGAAGGTTTAAGATTTTTGGCACAATATTCAGGATCTACGCGATGATGTTCGTGTGACGGATGGGCTGGCTTCAGAAATAGTTTTGAAGATTCTTCGGATTAGATCTAGATATGATTTTTAAACAAAAGGTTCATGCAGAGAAAATATTCAGATCCTGCCCAAGTGAGTATTGGTAGAGGCCAGGCGCGTGTGTGGCTCCTTCTAGAATCTCAGAAATCAATAAGATCATTGCAGGATAATTAGATTACCCAATCAGATACTTTAAATTAAATCTAATTTAATTTTAATTTTTAATTTTTAATATTAGAATACTATGATTAAATTTGAGAACTCTTAGATCTAATCAAATTATTTAACAATTTTTAGAAAAATGTTCCTCAGATCTGATCAGATCTGCATGATCTTACAATGGAAAATAATATTTTTCCTTCAATATATATATACATATATATAATTAATAAAAATAATTTATGATTCAACTAAAATGATAGTCTCTAATTTACCTTGATCCTCGTGTTGTTAATTTTATGAAGTATTTCTCTCTGATGCTCTTTTCAATGGTAGATCTAGCTTGTTAAGTCTATATTCATGATTATTTGCTTTTAATTATTAGTTGTATAAATAAATTTTTTATTTATAAAATTTATTGCATAAAATATGAGAAACATCTATATTTTAGAGAAAACTCTATTAAAATATAAAGTTATCCCTTTTCGATAAACTAGAATATCATTTCTGAATGTATGTTAGGAGATGGATATGAAATTGAATGCATTGAGCCGTAGATTCCCATTCAAAGTTGATCTCAATCAAGATCGACTCTTGGATGCTCCAATTTTGGGCATTTTGAAAAAGTTTTAATCTTATTATTATTATTAATTAATATTTTATTTTGTTGTGTGGTGTTCAGTAGTTATCTCTTATATATTCTTTAGATATATATTGGATAGGGTGCATAGGCACCGTATTCACATTGTATACTTGGAGAACCATGAGAAGATGCTGTCAAAATTTCCACAATAATGGAATAAAATATTGACTAATAAAAATAATAAGATTATTCTTTTCTAAAAGGGATAGGGCCATACCTATTAGAAATGGATAGGATTATGCATTCTTAAAACTTTACTAATAACATGTACTTTAATGGTGAACATTTTTTGTGGATAGATGGAAAATATCGATAAGAGTTGGATGAACGCTCGCTCTATCATCTTACCTAAATACTGATAAGGTATTAAGGATTTTATAAGATTTGTACATTCAAGAGTTGATGATCCTAATAGAATCAAATGTCCTTATCGGAGATGTGACAATAATTACTTCCAGCCTATAGATATAGCATTGGAGCACTTGTTGAATTAGAGTATGGATAGAAAGTATACTATTTAGAATTTCAATGAAAAAAGTAGACCTACTAACATAAGAGACCAACATACGAATCAACAAACTAAACCAATTGGCATCAATGAGATGTTAGATGATTTATATGAGGGGGCATATTTTGACAACTCTTCAGAGAGTATGGATAATGCAAATGATGGATATTTTGAAAAACTCATGAGAGATGCCAAGGAGCCATTGTATCCAAATTGTAAGAAGTTCTCCATGCTTGAGTACTTGAAAAAATTGCTCCATGGTATAACCATGTTTGGTTGGAGTCAAAAGTCATTTGACTTTATATTGAACTTAATTAAGGAGGCATTACCGGATGGTGAAAAACTTCCAAAATCATATTCAGAGTATATGCGTAAACTTGGATTGGGTTATACACCAATACATGCATGCAAGAATGATTGTGCATTATTTTATAAAGAGCATCAATACTTGGATTGTTGCCCAAAATGTGGTGAGTCAAGATATGCTGAAGATTTTGAAAGAGGTAAGAAGCGGTCTCACAAGATTTTGAGATACTTTTCATTAATACCAAGACTTCAGAGACTTTATCAGTCATCGAAGACTGCTGAGGTGATAAGATGGCATCATGAGATGTGAATTCTTGAGGATAACATCATTAGTCATCTAGCAGACTCTATAGTTTGGAGAAAATTTGATAAACAATATCCTCAATTTGTTAGTGACCCATGCAACATTCATCTGGGCCTAGCATCTGATGGTTTCAATCTATTCGAGAGCATGAGCAATGCTTATAGTATGTGGTCGGTTATGCTAATGCCGTATAATATTGCACCATGGAAATATATGAAAGAGCTATTTTTATTTTAATCATTGCTTATTCTTGGACCTAGAGCTCTTGGTAATGAGTTAGATGTTTATCTGTGACCCTTAATCGATGAATTGAGAGAACTTTGGAAGATTGGTGTTGAAACATATGATTCAGTTAGTAAAAAGAACTTTCGATTGCATGTAATGATAATGTGGATAATTAATGATATTTCAACATATAGCAACCTATCTAGATGGAGCACAAAAGGATATTTGGTATGTCCAATTTGCAATGGTGATAGCTGATTCATTGGACTGAAGCATGAAAAAAAAATTGCCTATATGGGTCATCATAGGTTTTTACCATCTAATCATTCTTGGAGAATCCATCAGAATCGATGCTTCAATGGAAAGTCAGAGATGCATGGGCCACTTTATATGATGAGTGGAGATGACATATTGGCACAACTAGAGGCCATTCACAATGTTAAATTTGATAAAGTTTCTAGGAGTTGCAAGCGAAAGCATAATGAATCAGAGTTGAACTGGATGAAGCAGAGCATATTTTTTGAATTACCTTATTGACAACATGTCCTACACCATCATAATTTGGATATCATACATATTGAGAAGAATATTTATGATAATATTATCGGGATACTTCTTAACATCAAGAAAAAAATAAAAGATAATCCAAATTTTTGGCTAGATCTAGAAAGAATGGAAATACGGCATGAGTTGCACTTGGTGCCCCATGATGGTGAAAAATTTTTAATGCCAACTGCAAGTTATACATTGCATGGTGATGAGAAAAGAAATTTTTATGAGTGGTTAAAAATTAAAAAGTTTTCTGATGGCTTTGCCTCCAACATTTCAAGCCGTGTGAACTTAAAAGATGGTAGTATCTCAGATATGATGAGTCACAACTCTTATGTACTGTTGCAGCGTCTTATACCTATTGTGATGCATGGCTTCTCCACCGTAGAGGTACAGAATGCACTTATTGAATTGGATATTTTCTTTCAAGAATTATGTTGTTGAAAACTCCAAGTTGATATACTTGAGAAGCTTCAATCAGATATTGCCCTATTGCTGTGTAAGCTGAAAAAATTTTTTCCACCATCATTTTTCGATATTATGATACACTTGGCTGTTCACCTTCCAAGAGAGGCTTTACTTGCTGGGCCAATTTAGTACCGATGGATGTATCCTGTTGAATGGTAATAATATAACAAAAAATTTGATTTCTTTACTTAATTTATAATCATAACCAAAAAATAATTACATATTTTTTATCATTTTGCATGTGCAAATTCTTATATAAATTGAAATAACGTGTGCAAAATAAAGCACATTTAGAAGCCAAAATGCTTAAAGTCGCCAAGAACAGGGTATCAAAAGGGGCAGAGAAGCTTCCTCTAGGGCCAAAGCTACATAGAAGAGGGCCTAGGATGCTGAAATGGCATTGGTGAAGTCTACCAAGGAGAACTCCAACTTACTAGGTATAAATGAGGCTCTGACCTCGGAGATGGAGGTGCTAAAAGCTCAACTTGTCAAGACCGAGGTGTTTGAAGAGGGGGCTCAAGCTGCCTTAAAGGATGTAGAAGAGAGGATGGCTTGGCTACAGGATGACATGGGAGCACCGATTGAGGTCGCTACTGTAAGGGCTGTCAAGAAGTTTTGGGCATCAAAAGAATATGAAGATGAGCAAAATAGGCTTGCGGTCAATGCCTATGATGAAGGCATTCTATTCGACATGAGGTAGCTTCACATTATCCAGGATTGAACCTAAATTTTTTAGATAAAAATTTAGAGGCTACCGATACTGATATGGTGGGGGTACGATTCGATCCAAAGAACGTACCTTGATCCCATCTTTACTTATGTATTTTCTCGGATTATAAGAGATCCTTGTAAAAGAAAACTTTTAATGAATAAAGGCTTTCTGATTTTGGAGATTTTTTCATTTTAAAATCTCTCTTATTTGTGTTACTCTGATCTAAGGAGTCGAAGAGATCTGCTTGGGTAGTTGAAGAGGTCTGCCTAGATATTTGATTTAATTAGTTCTAAGCGTGAGCTCATTTTTCCGCGTAGCATTGAATGTGCACAGTCTCAGAAGTGTCGTAACCATAAGACTTTGACACACATTTGCATTACGATGGGTTGTACCAATCATGGGTTAACACACAGAATGATTTGATGGGGCCATTATGGTGGATTTTTTCTTTATAAAGGAGAGCCCCCATGGGCCTTGCTTTCCGTCGACAACATTCCAAACATTCTGCAAAATGGAGGCATAATGTGGAACCCCCCTAGAGGAAAGGAGTTAGTCTTTCTCTACCGTAGCCATGATTGCTTGCTCAAGGAGGTAGTGGGACCTCTCTGGTCCTTTGCTGTTTTAGGAAGATTCGTGTTAGATGTCCCAATCATGGGGCATCTACATTCTTGGTCTTGAGATCTTTATCATTTTGCTTCTCCTTGCAGAGGCAGTCACTTCCTCGGTCCAGAAAGCTTTGTCACCATTCCCTTACTTGGCAGGAGAGGGGGATCGGTGATAGCTCTTTGAGTGCTTGTGTGGTGCACCGCTCCCATTGGAAAGGAGAAAGAGGAGGAGCCACCTCTGGGAGGCGATGGTTAGAGTTGTATCCCCTGCCTTCCAAGCTTCCTCAAATGTGGGATGCTTTGGTCGGTTATGTCGGTGTCAACTTAACCATTTTTCCTGGATATTTATCATGCATTTCCATTATCCGAAGGCATCTCGATCTAAGACTTGATAGAGTTGGACTTCAAGCGAATGCTACTTCAATCTTAGTGGGATCTCTCTCATCACTTCCACCTTGCAGCTCTCTCGATGGTGCTCAAGATTGTACCACCCCCAGCTTGCCATTCCCCTTAATCTAGGCACCTCTTACGGGCTCCCAAAGCCTCGGTGCCATGGAGGAATGGATTTTCAATGAATGCAATTTCAACTCCATCAAGCTTTCTGATCGCATTTTCTTATTTTTGATAAAGAGAAGATGATAAATAGTGTCCTGATTTCATAGGGCTTATTATAATTTTGATGCAGAATTTTTATTATTATTTTTTATAAAAGCAATAGCAATATTGCTCTTGTAAGAATTCTTTTTAATAAAGAATTATTTTCTTTTTTTCATAATAATTTTGAACTCTTTTGGAATTATTCTGAGCTGATGTCCCATCTCTTAGGGTTTTGCTGCCTTGATTTGAAGGATTTTATGACTTAATGTAGTTTTAGTCTGGGAAGCCCGCTGAGCCATGGTTCTAAACAAAAGGACTTTATTTTGAAGCAGCTTTGATTTGAGGAGTTCACTAAGATAGTCATGAGTCAAAAGAACTTTATTTCGAAGCGACTCTGATCCATGAAGTTCACTGAATCATGGTCTCAAACAAAAGGACTTTATTTCAAAGCGACTCCAATCCGAGGAGTTCGCTGAGACGTGGTCCTGAACAAAGGGACTTTATTTTAAAGTGACTCCAATTTGAGGAGTTTACTAAGACGTGGCCCCAAAAAAAGAAACTTTATTTCAAAGCAACTCCGATCAAGGAGTTCACTGAGACGTGGTCCCGAACAAAGAGATTTTATTTCGAAGTGACTCCAATCCGAAGAGTTTACTAAGATGTGGTTCCGAACAAAGAGACTTTATTTTGAAGCAACTCCGATCCGAGGAGTTCATTGAGACATGGTCCCGAATAAAGGGACTTTGTTTCAAGGGGGTTTCAGGTCATGCCCATTTTATCATACAATTGATGATTGATAATTTTGGAAAAAGAACTCGATAGTTCATTCATTGCATTTGTATTACTGATGGTACATGCGGAGGTTGGCCGAGTTTTAAGGCCTTGAGAGTAGATTCCCATTTAGTTCTCTTAGACAGTAGGTTCCTGGGTGGATCACCTTGTCGACCTGGTAAGGGCCTTCCTAATTCAACGTAAGCTTTCCTTGCTCCGTAGGCTTCAAAATTTTAGTTCATCGAAGGACAAGATCGCCAACTCAAAATTCTTTGGCTTTGATGTGTGCATTGTAGTACTTCACCATCCTCTAGCAATAGGTCACCATTTTTATCGCTACATGCTCTCTGCTTTTCTCGATCAGATTGAGATTGGCCCTTAGCCAGATGGAATTGGTGTCTTCATTGTACTCCTTGACTCTAAGGGAGGAAAGCCCAAATTTTACTCACTACTACATAATGGGACTACGACAACGTATATTATGGCAGCAGTTTTGAAAATCACTGCCATAAGATCTACAGTAGCGGTTATACAGAACCACTGCTATATATCTAATCTATGGTAGCAGTTATTATCAACCACTATTATAGGTCAATCTATTATAGCGGTTATATAAAATCATTGCTATAGATCAATCTATAGCTGCGGTTCATAATAATCGCTACCATACGTCAGACCTATGGCAACAGTTAATTAAACCACTACCATACATATCGGACCTATAGTTGCGGTTAGCAATAACTGCTGTAATAGACTGAAATCTATGACAGCAGTTAGATATAACTACTACTATTGGTTCAATCTATGATAGTGGTTTTGTTTAACCGCTGCCATAGATTTGTTTATTGCAGCGGTTCATTATAACTGCTGCTATATTTTTTCATATTTTTTCTCTAAATATTATATAATTCTAAAATTTAATATATATCTTTACCATTCATTATCTTAGTAATTATCATTAGAGTGTCATCACAAAAGGTTGTCTCGATTCGATGATCCTAGCTTCATCGATCAATAAAATTTGATTTCGATGATCACGAATAATAATGCAATGATCTGATGGATGGAGATGACCGATGGATCCAAAAATCTATAACAATGATCTTGGTGCTATTTGTATCATACTATCAAAGTTTAACTTCAATCAGATATCATTATCATGGTCGATTTAGTACAGAATAATTTTGATTGTTAAATGAGAAACAAGTGATCAAAGGACCAGACGACGTCCAATTATGAGATAATTTTTTAGAAAAATAATTTTACTATTACTTTAATTATTTTTATGATGGTGATCATAAAATATAAATCATTTTTCTATGCATTATTCATGTTAAGCAACTTTTGCAAAAGCACAAGTGTAACTACTAAAGGAGTTTTGGATAGTTCTTAAATCTACAATTTAAGTTTTATAATTATCATCATAAAAATAATTAAATAGTAGCCAAGATCATTTATCTAAAAAAATATCTCATAACCGAATGCCATCTGATTCTTTGATCATTTATTTCTCATTTAACGATCGAAATCATCCTATATCAAATTGATCATGATAACGATATCCGATTGAAGTAAAACATTGATAGTATGATACAAATGGCACCAAGATCATCATTGTAAGTTTTTAAATCAATCGATGATCTTTATCTATCAAATCATCATGTTGTTTTTCGTGATCGTTGAAATCAAATTTTATCGATCAATATAGCTAGGGCTATCCGATCGAGGTAATCTTTTGTGATGATATTCTAACGATAATTAGATAATGAATGATGAAAATGAACTTTAAATTTTAAAATTATATCATATCCAAAAAAAAATATAAAAATTTTATATTTGAATATATAGTAGAGGTTTGCAAAAACCACTATTATAGGCCTATTGCAGCGATTATTAACCACTGTTATAGTTTTGACCTATGGCAGCCATAGATCTGGCATAAATTTTTGGTTCATGCCAAATCTTTCATCTTTTCAGCATAAACTTTCACTCTCTCTTCCACCCTCTCTACCCGAGCCCTAGCTATCCTTCCCACCGCTGACCTGCCCCTCCGTTGGCCTGCCTCATTGTCGGTCGCCTCCCCACCCACCTCCCTCTATCTCTCTTTCTCTCTTCTTGCCTTGTCCCTAGCTACCACCCTGCACCAGCCCACCCACCGCCGCCCCCTCCCTCAACCCCACTGCCGACTTCGGCTCCCTTGGCCCCTCCTTTAGCTCCCTCGGCTCTCTTCCTCCCTCAGCCCTACGTCAACTCCCTCCCCTCACCATCGCCCCCTCCCTTAGCCCCGACGCTCCCTTCCCTCTAGTATTGCCCTGGGCCCTGCCTCCCTTGGTCCTGACCCTTCATCGGCCTGGCTCGCCACCAGCCTACCTCGCCGGTGGCCCTCTTTGGCCCCACCCCACCACCGACCCCCTTTGGCCCTATGCCTTGTCCCACCATCGACCACCTCCGTCGGTATAGATTGGCCCCACTATTTTTATTGATTAATTTATTAATTTATATTCTTTGATGCTTAATAAATTAAATTTATTGATTTAGTGATTTTTGATGCTTAATGTATATAATATTAAATTTATTATATTATTCATAAATTATTTATTATAATATTTATAAATTGAAGCATATTCATAATTTAATATTATATTTTAAATTATTAAATTTAATATTATTCATAAATTATTTATTATTTTATATTAATAAATTAAAATATATTCATAACTTCATATTATATCTTAAATTATTAAATTTAATATTAATAAAAATATTGTATATATCATTTTTATTTGTTATTTTTTTAATATTTTATTTTAAAAAATTAGTTTTTTTATAAAGAGGCAATGATGATTTCTGGTGGAACATGGTTAATTATTGATATGATTTTATTGATGTAGTGAACTCTTATTTAGCGGGCAAACTTTCGCAATTGATTTGATTTAATTATAGCCAATACTAAAAGTACGTTGCAATGCATGATTAAATGATGAATCATAGCCTCCTTTTTACTTTTATTTTTTTATTTTTCTAATTTTTTAATATTTAAGGTAAGTTCTATCATGACTAATTTGTTGCTCCTTACTACTAGAAAGTGAAATTATAACTTATTACTTTTACTTAATTATTTATGAATGTAATTCATGTTGTAGAATTTATTGTATAATATTTTTTGGATTACTGTTTCTATCTTATTGCCTTTATTTATTGTATTACATAATGATAGACCCATCAATTGATTAGCATACATAATCTCCGGCATAATATATTTATATACTTTTTGTACGGATAGGAGAATTATGTACAATGATCAATTGATTGTCTAATTTGGATAGTTTGAAATTTTCAAATACTTCTATAGGCAATTACAGTAATCAAACAATATACTAAGGGTTTCAAATAAAATTTTGGACTATTTTTTTTGTTCTTCCTACATGAGAGAACTAAGGAGAAATGTTGTCGAAATTTTTTTTGGTTCCTATTGCATATCGTTTGATTACTGTAATAAATCTATAGAATTAATGTAATTTCTGAATGGAATAGGATCTATCTTTATCTATTAGTTGATGATAGGATGCATATAATTAGATGTATATAAAATATCTATTTGCAGTCAGTTATGGCTCATGAGTTGTTTACAATGCATTGGTATATAATTTAAGTTTCACATATGATTTAATTGCAGTATCATCATTTTTAAAATGGATAAGAGATGGATGAAGTTTAGTAGGCTCTCGTCAGAATATGAGGCTGGACTTCAAAAATTTCTTGATTTTGCTAGAGAGAACTTTGGGGATCATGGACTTATCCAATATCCTTATATAAGAAGTGTATGGGTGGGCCTAGCTATCTCGTCAAGATGTAAGTGATCACCTCACTATTTATGACTTTAAAGTTAGTTATGAAATTTATCAGAATCAACATAGTGAGGGCAGGCTGCAAGAAGGTGATCAACATGATGGAAGAGTGGAATAAATGGTTCGTAATATTTTTTTATTTGTTGGCCATAATGATGGTGCATCTACGTCCATGCTTGATCCTATGGTTGGTGGAATGATAAATAGTGAGGATGTGGAGAAGATTCGCAAGCTGATGGAGGATGCTAATATTTTGTTATATTCTGGATGTGAAAAGATGGCAAAGCTAGAGTTCTTAATCCGATTGTATCATGCAAAATGCTTCAATGGATTCAATTTAATGGAGTGAAGTGCATACTAGAGCTTTTGGGGGACATTCTTCTGGATGATGCATAAATTTTGAAGAATAATTATGAGACATTAAAGATTATTGAATAGTTAGGCTTTACTTACACCAAGATACATGCATGTTCCAATGATTACATGCTCTATTAAGAGGAGGATGATAATCGAAATGAGTGCGCGAGGTATGGTGTATCAAAATGGAAATAGAATAAAGACGGCACGTCAACCCGTGTACCTCAAAAGTTGATGTGATACTTTTCTTTGATTTTGAGACTATAAAAGTTATTTATGTCGGCAAGAACATCGAAGGACATGAGATGGCATGAAGAGAAATGAACAAAAGATGATGCATTGAGGCATCCAGCCGATGGAGAGGCATGGCAGAAGTTTAATGAAATACATCCCGACTTCACACAAGAGATACATAATATGAGGTTGGGCTTATCGTATGATGGTTTTAACTCATTCAAGTACATGAATATCATCCATAGTGTATGGCCAATGTTTATTCATGTTTACAACCTTCCACCATGGATGTATATGAAAAAATTCTTTGCTTTCATGATAGTGCTCATCCCTAGATAGAATAAGGTTGGTAATGACATTGATGTCTATTTGCCACCTCTTATTGCTAAGCTGAAATAATTATGGAGTATTCAAGATATTTCAACTTTTGATGCTTTGATGAATGAATCATTCTCCATGCGTGCAGTGCTTCTGTGGATAATAAATAACTTTTCAACTTATGCCTTAATATCGGATTGGAGCACGAAAGGTGAGCTAGTATGCCCAATTTATAGAAAAAATATTCGATCTAAAAGATTGACATATTAGAAGAGCTTTAGCTTTATGGGGCATCGATGTTTTCTCTGTCGAAACCATTGTTGCTCTAAGAATTGATTTTGATGATTACAAAATATTTGAGAAAATTACTAATGATTTTGACTTGGAAAAGAATTTATTATATTTTAGGGATAAAATCATAATTTTATCAAGTTCTAATTTGAAAGCCTCAAGAGCAAGAATAGAAGATTTATGATCTATTGAAGATAATTTCATATTTTTTGGATGTATGAATTGAGAGAAAATCAAGTTTAAAGAAAAGGATTGACCCCTATCAAAAGGGGCTAAATGGCATGCATTTCTTTGGTTGGCATACTAAAGGAGTCGACCCCTATGTCATTCTCTATGCCAGGGATCGATCTCTGTTGTTCCAAAGATCAAAAATAAAGAACATGGGGTTTTTTGATTTTCTATCATAGAGGTTGACCCAAGGGTTGACCCCTATGATGGAAAAACTTTGCATTGATTATTTTTCAGTCCATTTTGGCCACATTAAATGCACATTTAAAGCCCTCCAATGGCTCTAATCCTACTCAGATTTTTCTCTAACACTTATTGAAGATATAAAGGCTCAAAAAGGAGGAAAGAAATAAAAAGATTCAAGCATTCATTTTAGTCCTAAGCGAAAAGCCCTTTTCAAGAAAAGAAGCTTTCATTTTAAGCTCACCAATCCCTCAAAAACTCATTCAAGTCTTCAATAACCTTGAGCAAAATCAGAAAAGCTTTCTCTTTATTGTGTAAAGTGTTCTTAAAGCTTTTATTTACTCATTTAAGAGGCTTGAGTTGTATTTATTGACTTTAACTCTTATTCTCTGCTCTTTGAGTTGTTTTAAGTTTTGGGAGGATTCCAAAACTTGGAAAGATTTATCCAAACCTTGAATCGGATTATATTGGATTGGCTTGTATCCAAAAAATAAGTGTTCTAGCTTGGAATAACTAGGGTTGAAAGTTTCTAATGTTGTATTCAATTTGAATACATTTAGTGGATTTAAATTCTTAATAGGAGTTTGGAGAGTGGATGTAGGTTCAAGGTTGGCACCGAACCACCATAAACCTTGTTTGTTTGTATGTGCTTGCCCTCTCTCTATCTTTACTTTGTTATATACTTGCTCTCTTAGTATTCACTTCTTCTCTACACTTAAAACATCTATCATATTTCACTTGCATATCATCACATAATCTTTATAACTCTAAATTAATTTTAGAATTTTAAAAATTCAATTCATCCTCCCTCTTGGATTGCATAGCTGGAAAACAAGTGGTATCAGAGCTCGGTGCTCTAGTCCTACTTTGATTTAACCATCAAGAGCTAAAGTTCTATGGCAACTCAAGTTGGTGCTTCACTAGTCAAGGGGCAGTCTGCAAACTAACCTCCACTTTTCAATGGGTCAAACTACAACTATTAAAAAACTTGGATGAAAATTTTTATCCAAGCACTTGACTATGATATGTGGAGTATCATAGTTAATGGACCTCACACATCCCCTCACACACCCACCAAGATAATCGATGGTGTAGAATCAACCAAACTCGAAAGAGAATGGGATGAGGTTGATAAGAAAATTGCTCAGCTCAATGCTAAAGCCATGAATATTTTGTATTGTACTTTAGATGCTAATGAATTCAACCATATTTTAACATATATATCAGCTAAGAAAATATGTGATAGGTTAGAAGTAATAGATGAAGGCATTAATCAAGTTAAGAAGTCAAAAATTAATATACTTATGCACAAATATGAACTCTTTAAAATGGAGCATGATGAATCAATAACTGAAATATTTACTCATTTTATAGATATTATTAATGGTCTAAAAAGTCTTGATAAGTCTTATTTTAACAGCGACCTTATGAGAAAGATTCTTAGATCTTTACTAAAGATTTGGGAGGCCAAAGTGATCAAAATCCAAGAAGCTAAAGATTTGAATGTTTTATCCTTGGAAGAGCTTCTAAGATTGCTAATGACACACGAGCTAAGCATGAAACAATATCAAGAAGAAGATGTCAAGAAAAGAAGATAATTGCCCTTAAATCTACCACTCAACAAGATAAGGGATCTGATAAAATAGAAAATGAAGAACAAGATGAAGAATTAGCCTTCATCACTAGAAAGTTCAAGAGATTTTTGAAGAAGAGAAAATAAAGGATGAGGAAGAGGCCACCTACAAAAGAGGAGCATAACAAGAAAAATGATAAGGAGCAGCCTCTTATTTATTATGAATGTAAGAAGCTGGGACACTTTAGGTCCGAATGTCCACAACTCAAAAAGAACCCCAAGAAGTATAAGAAAAAGGCTATAGTGACTACATGGAGTAATAGTGATGATTCAAGCTTCGAAGAAGAAAAGGTTCATGAACAAGCCAACTTGTGCCTTATGGCACATGAAAATGAGGTAAATGCTAAAATCTTAAATAAATTTACTTTTGAAGAATTTCAAGAAGTCTTTTATGATTTAGTAGATAATTTAAAGAAGTTAAGAGCTAAAAATAAAGACTCAAGTTACAGAATCAATCCTTGCTAAAAGAAAATGAAAGTGTCTCAAGTGAAAAACTAGCTTTAACTTAAGAGAATCAAAATTTAAAAAATAAAATTAATAAGTTAAAACTAATAGTAGAAAAATTTATCTTGAGTTTAAATAAACTTTATGTGATTTTTGAAAATCAAAAGACTATTTATGATAAAGCTGGCCTAGGCTATAACCCCCTAAGAAAATAAAAATTTCTTAAAAATATTTTTATAAATTTATAAAGCAATAAATTTTTAAATATTACTTGCATTAAATATGGTAAACTAGGACATAAATCTTATACATATTTTTCTAACAACTTAAATGTAAAGAAAATATGGGTTCCAAAAGGAACCATTGTAACTAATCTTAAAGGACTCAAGAAAACTTGGGTACCTAAAGTTAAGACTTGATTTTATATGTAGATATGTCTTGCATCCAAAAGAGAATATTGAAGATGGTATCTTGATAGTAGATGCTCAAGACACATGATTGATGATGAGTCCTAATTCATCACGTTTGATACTAAAAATGAAGGGATGGTCACCTTTGGAGATAATAGCAAAGGAAAGATCATCGATATAGGTAACATTAGTATCACTCCCTCCAAGTATATTGAAAATATTTTATTAATAGATGATTTGAAACATAATCTCTTAAGCATTAGTCAATTTTATGATAAGGGTTACAAAGTTATTTTTGAATCTTCATTATGTATTGTAACTAGTCCCAATGATGATGGCATTAGATTTGTTGGATATAGGCATGGTAATATTTATATGATAGATTTGAATGATCTTTTCATAATAAACATGCAATGTCTAATAGCTATAAATGCCAAAATTAATGAGACTAGTTTGCTTTAGCACCGTAGGCTTGCACATATTAGCATGCATTTACTTTCAAAGTTTATTAAAAAGAAATTAGTTACTGATTTACCAAAATTGAATTTTGAAAAAGATAAGATTTGTAATGCATGCCAACTAGGTAAACAAACTAGAGTTTCATTCAAATCTAAGAATATTATTTCAACTTCTAGGCCATTAGAATTATTGCACATAGATTTGTTCTGTCCTACAAGAACTACAAGCTTAGATGGTAAGTATTATGGTTTTGTTATTATCAATGATTTTTCATGTTTTACATGGATTTTCTTTTGGGCACATAAAGATGAAACCTTTCAAGTTTTCTCAAAGTTTTATTGAAAAAGTACAAATGAAAAAAGTCTTTTAATTCAAAGAATTCAAAGTGATCATGAAACCAAATTTAAAAACCAAGAATTAAAAAAAAATTATAATGAAAAATGTATAGATTATAATATTTCAGCACCTATAACACCTCAACAAAATGGGGTAGTAGAAAGAAAAATAAAATACTAGAAGAAATGGTCCGTACCATCCTATATGAAAGCAACCTCCCAAGATACTTTTGGGCAAAAGCAATTAACATGGCATGTCTCATCTTAAATTATGCTTTAATTAGACCAATTTTGAAGAAAACATCCTATGAGCTATGGAAAGAGAGAAAACCAAACATTGTATATTTTAATGTTTTTGGTTGCCGATGTTTTATTTTGAACAATGGTAAGGAAAGATTAAGTAAATTCGATGCAAAATTTGATGAAGCTATTTTTCTTAGTTACTCTTCTAGTAAAGCATTTAGAGTCTTTAACAAAAGAACTTTAGTAGTAGAGTAGTCAATACATATTATTTTTGATGAAACTAACGATCTTCCATTAAGAAAGAGTGAAGGTATTGATGATGCAGGTGCTATTATAGATGGGATGAATGAGCTCATCCTAAAGGACTCAACAATTTAAAATGAAGAACATAAAAACAAATAAGAGAATGAAAGTGAAGAACCACAAGAACAACCTCAAGGTACAATGATCTACCAAGAGAATGGAGGTATGATCACAATCATCCCAAAGAATTAATTATTGGTGATCTTACATATGGAATAAGAACTCATTTTTTATATAGAGATGCAAACAATCATTTTGCATTTATTTATTTTTTGAATCTAAAACTATAGATAAAGCTAAAAAAGATTATAATTTTATAAATGTAATGCAAGAGGAACTTAATCAATTTGAAAGAAATAATGTATGGACTTTAGTATCAAGACCTAAAAATCATCCAATAATTGGCACAAAATGGATATATAAGAAAAAATTGGATGAAAATGGAAATGTAATTAGAAATAAAGCAAGATTGGTTACAAAGGATTATAATCAAGAAGAAAGAATTGATTTTGATTAGATCTTTGCACCTATTGCTAGATTAGAAGTAATTAGACCTTCACTTTCATATGCATGCTTTATGAACTTTAAGTTATTTCAAATGGATGTCAAAAGTACTTTTCTAAATGATTATATTGCTAAAGAAATATATATAGAACAACCTTCTAATTTTGAAAATCATGCCTTTTTTGGTCATATTTTTAAATTAAACAAAGCATTATATAGTTTAAAACAAGCACCTAGGACTAGGTATAAAAGGTTAAGTAAATTCTTGCTTAATAATGATTTTTTAAGAGAAAATATAGATACAATTCTTTTCATTAAAAGAGATCATGATGGTATCTTAGTTATACAAATATATATTGATGACATTATATTTGGGTCTACTAATGAAACTTTATGTCAAGATTTTGCTAAGCTCATGCAGGAAAAGTTCGAAATGAGCATGATGGATAAACTAATATTCTTCCTTGGACTTCAAATCAAACAAATAAAGGAAGGGATCTCCATCACCCAAAGCAAGTACACAAAAGAGCTAGTCAAAAGATTTGGGATGGAGAGCTCCAAAACCATTAGCACCCCCATGAGCCCATCATGTAAACTTGACAAGGATGAAGAAGGAAAAAGTATTGATCTGAAACTTTATAGAGGCATGATTGATTCTTTATTGTATTTAACTACTGGTAGACCAAATATCATATTTAGTATGTGCTTATGTGCTCGTTTTCAATCTAATCCAAAAGAATCACATTTAAATGCTATTAAAAGGATACTTAAATACCTAAAAGGAACTCAAACCCTAGGATTATGATACTCTTAGAATTCATCTATTGACTTAATAGGATATTCAGATGTAGACTTTATTGGATGTAGATTAGACAGAAAAAGCACTAGTAGAACTTGCCAATTTTTAGGAGTTAACTTAATCTTTTGGTTTAGCAAGAAGCAAAATTTGGTGGCATTGTCTATGGTCGAGATTGAATACATTGCAGTCGGAAGTTGCTATGCACAAATCTTATGAATTAAGCAACAGCTTGAGGACTTTGGCATCAAACATAATAAAACTCCCATAAGATATGATAATACTAGTGCCATTAATTTAACTAAAAATCCAATTCAATACTCTAGATCAAAATACATTGAAATTAGGCATGATTTTATAAGTGAACATGTCCAGAATAATGATATATTTCTTGATTATGTTTATACTGAAAAATAATTGGCTGATATCTTTACCAAGGGCTTAAGTGCGGATAAATTTTATGAAATTAGGTGAGAATTAGGAAATCTTGATCCATTAGCCTAAACATCTTTTTGATTTCAAGTTCATTTCTATCAAAATCATCTTGAACCAAATCTTGAGCTTAATTCTCATCTTTCGACCTTTAAAATGCTCAAATTTATACTTCCTTTAATCATTCCCATGAATGAAATTTAACCCTTAAAATTTTAATTTTTTCTAGAATTTTCTCATCATTTTATGAAAATTTTTGTGCCATGGGTCAACCTAAGGGACGACCCTAGGGCATTCTTGTAATTTGCCCAAAACCTTTCAGGTGGCCTTCTTTTTCTTGGAATTTCTTTTCGGCCAAACAAGCCAACCCATTTTTTTCTATTCATCATCCCACAGAACAAAGCCCTCTCCCTCTCCACTCTCTCAATCGAACAACTCCCTCAAAATCTCCCTTTCTACCTAGATCTCCTCCCTAAATTGCCTTTAAGGAAGCCAATCCCTCTCTATCTCTTCTCCTTTTGGGCAGATTCATGGCATCAAGTTTATCCTAGTTTCAAGCCCTTTTCTTCCATCGTCGGCCTTTCTCTCCAAATCTTCTCTCTCCCTTCAAAAAACTCTTTCACTCTACCTCTTTTGAGTGTCTTGAACCATTAGCAAGCCTCTCTTGTTTTGAATAGCGTCCAAGATGAAGTTGCTATAGAGGAGGAAGTCAGTTCGTGGATTGGAGGAAGAAGCTCACCAAAAAAGAATGGCAGTCGAGCCCCCTCCTGCTCTAACCTCTGTTCTCGATCCTGCTTGAGCTTCTTCACTGTCCTCTCTCAATCCAAGCAAAGTACCTCTTTTTAATCGCAAAGTAGAATCTAAAAAGAACATAGATTTTATATTTTTTGAAAAAGAAGGGTTCACCATTGGGTCAAAAATAAAAAATCAAGGATGAGTGTTTTACTATCTATTAAAGGAGAATGCTTATGTTGATCTGGTTAGGAAATTTTATGTGAATCTAAGTTACTCCAATGGAACAGTAAGGTCCTCTATGAAAGATGTTGACATAGGTCTTGATCCATTTCATTTGGAAGAAATCTTGCACCTGCCTTGTGAGGGTTATACTGGTATGGAGCTCATAAATAAAGGAGTGAGAGTTATTTTAGGAAGAGAATTTAGTGGTAGTTTAAAAAAGTTAAAAGCAAAGATTCTTTCAGAGATGAGGCTGTTGTACCATATGGTGACCAAATTACTTGTCCCTATGAGTGGCAGGCATGATTTATTATCTGGTAGGGAGATATGCATCATGTACCATGTGAACACTGAGACCCCCTTGAACCTTCCTATTTTGATGATTGAGACCATGAGGGAGACACTAAATAGATATCAAAGGCTTACCTGCCTTATGGTATTGCATTCACCCTAGTCTTTAGGAGGTTCAGAGTCTATTTTGAGGGAGAAGTAATCACCAGATTATCACATACTAACACTATCAACCACCACACACTACACTACATGAGATTTTCAAAGACTGATGGCAGTTGGTCAAAGGGTGTCGAGGAGGAGGAGGAGAGAGCAAAGGAGGAGGGACCATCTTCATTTTCTCATAATCATAGAGCATCTCTTGATATTTAATTCATGTTTGATCATGAGGCTGGTTCCTCAGAGTCAGTGAGGAGGGATACACCAGTACTACCGTCAGGGAGCATAGATACATTTGCCAGATTTTTTGATGACAAGCTCAGGACAATTGCCAATCTATTGTCTCAATTGATTGCCAACATTTTATCTTAATAGATTGTAGATCTCTTGTCTTGGCAGATGGCCAATTCTACTCAAGGGAAGAGTTCTCATTTTGTTCCATCTTCTGATCAGACTATGATCCCTTATGACTCTACTATTTTTTAGACGCTTTTAGCTTAGTCAGCATAGCTTGAGGAGCTCAAGGGATGTGTATTGAGGCTAACTGGCAAGGTCTTGGATCTTCAGAGGCAAGTATTAGCTTTGGCCCATCCCCAGCATCAAGGAGATGTCATAGAGATATGAAACCTTTCTGTAGAGGCAGCTAAACTTCGTGGTGTTCTGGAGGATGGTTTTGATTTTTTGAGGAGAGAGTTTAGAGACTCCAGTGAGACTGTTTCTACTCAGATTGATTCCCTTATGCAGTCCATGTCGAGAGCATTGGGATACTTGGACACCATCCAAATTATCCTCCTTGCCCAGCCTATTTCTTCTTAGGCTCCTGGACCATCTCGTCTAGCTGCTTGAGCCCACACCTCTAACCATGGCCAAGGCAGACGTGGTCGAGGATGTGTCCCTGGCTTTGACCTTAATACTCCTTATCACATTTCTGACTCTTCATTTGATTCTAACGCATCCAGTCATGACCTCTAGTAGATCTAGTTTAGTCATCTGTGTGTTAGTTTATGACCGTGTATCTTTGAGTTGTTTATATATGTTGATGGTTAAGTCATGGTTGGTTGTATTTTTTGAATACCCATGACTTCTATATGTATTGATGACTTATGTAACTTTATGTTCTAATATTTATATGTTTTGATGACTTTATATTCTAGTTTGTTGTGTATGAAATATTTATATATATGATGATATCGTTTGGATGATGTCAGAATTAACTCTTATGAATGGTTTAAGATTCCTATTATAGTATGCTATAAATACTGTCTTGCTTGTCCTATATGATTGTGATATGTCTTGTTTACTTTATAAATTCTTGTTTTAATAGGAAAACATATGGAAAAATGTAAGGAGGAGGCTTTCTCTCTTTTTCTTTAAATATCCCTTAAGATCATAATTGTTGATGTCGAAAAGGGAGAGTAGAGAAACAAAATTGGACGATAAGCAAAGAAAAATTAATAAAATAAAAATAAAATTAACAAAAATAATAAATAATTTAATTATCAAGCTACTCATGATGCACTTTTCTACTTTTAATGTATTTTAGTCAAATAATTGAATATAATATTCAAGTAAGTGATGCATCATGTTCCTTCAAATATTTGAAATTTTTAATCAATGCTTCTACATGTTTTATTTTTGCTTATGCTCAAGTATTTTATCATCATCAAAAAGAAAAAGATTATTACTATAAGAATTAATTTTGATGATTACAAAATATTTGAGGAGAATACTAATCATTTTGGCTTGAAAATGGATTTATTGTATTTTAGAGACAAAATTATAATTTCATCAAGTTCTGATTCGAAAGCCTCAAGAGCAAGAATAGAAGATTTATGATCTATTGAAGATAATTTCATATTTTTTGGATGTATAAATTGAGAGAAAATTAAGTTTAAAAAAAAAAGGATCGACCCCTGAGTCGACCCCTATCAAAAAAGGCTCAATGGCATGCATTTTTTTAGCTGGCATACCAAAGGGGTCGACTCCTAGGTCATCCCCTATGCCAGGAGTCGATCCCAAAGGCCAAAAATACAGAACATGGGGGTTTTTAATTTTCTATCATAGAGGTCGACCCCTGTGTAGGGGACGACCTAGGGGTCGACCTCTATGATGGAAAAACTCTACAATGGCTATTTTTTCAGTCTATTTTGACTATATTTAATGCACATTTAAAGCCCTCCAACGGCTCTAATCTTGTCCAAATTCTCTCTAACACTTATTGAAGATATAAAAGCTCCAAAATGAGAGAAGAAATAAAGAGATTCAAGCATTCATTTCAGCCCTAAGCAAAAAGCCCTCTTTAAGGAAAGAAGCTTTCATTTCAAGCTCACCAACCCCTCAAAAGCTCATTCAAGTCGTCAACAACCTTGAGGAAAATTAGAAAAGCTTTCTTTTGAGTTGTATTTATTGACTTTAACTCTTATTCTCTACTCTTTGAGTTATTTTAAATTTTGGAAGGATTTCAAAACTTGGAAAGATTTATCAAAACTATTTAGGTTTGATAAAAAGAGGATTTATCGATTAGTCCTTAAAATTGTTCACGACCAAATGATAGGCTATTAATAAGGACAACAACATTCATCGAGCATAGGTCGCTGTGTGCTATATAGGTTGGTTATCCTCTTAATCAAGAAGTATGGAGACATTGGTATGGCATACAGGTAAGATGTAAGGATACATCATCATTGAACATGACCAACTCTAAAGCATTTTGCTGTCAATAATGTCTCTGATGGGATATAGGTATAAGTGTCTCTTAGACCTAAGATCACCTTAGTGTCTTGCAAGCAAGTTACTATGTTTTGGTAGTAAACTAACTGAATTTATAATTCAGTAATGAAAGGCTTCTGGACACAGTCAAGTACTTATGAAGTCAGTGTGTAATCAAGATAAAATTGACCACTCCAAGAGTTGAAGAAGAATGTATCATTGTATTTCAATATAGCAAAACTTTAGCTAGGGTAATCCATAAGATGGATTTGGTATTTTAAAATATAATGTGGATAGCCTGATCAGAGTTGATAGTTTAACTTTGAGGTGTCCTACAAGCATTTTTGTCAAGGAGATGAATTATATGGAAACTATATCTATATGGGTTCTAAGGATGTTGTTCTACACATTTGACCTATCTGGCTGTCGGATACCATTGCTAGATGATCACTTTGATTGGCATAAAAATTTATTTCAATGCTATCAGCTTAGGTTTGGACCTATGGGGTCACACACATTAGAATTCATGATCTGATCGGATGGTTGATCAATGATTGAGAAACGTTCTAAGGTTAAATGATCAATATGATTGATGTTTAACCTAGTGCAAATGTTGCAAGAGGATCGACTAGCAATTCATTTGCTCATTGACTTAATTTTATTAAGTCAAAGAACTGAGATTAAGTCTAATTAAATATGATTTAATTATATTTAGTTTGGACTTGATTGGATCAAGTTCAATTAGTTTATTGGATAAGCCAAATGCAAGGAAGAACTAGTTCTAGTTCAACTAGGACTTGGGTCAACCCAATTTTCTAATTTGATTAAAAAATTAAATCAAAATTTAATTTAATTTAATTTAATTTATTTAAGTCCTTAATTAGGTTAGGGTCTAATTTAATTGAGTTGATTTACTTCTAGTTTAATTTGGTTTGAGTAACCATATTTGACCAAGTCAAAAATGGAATTCTAGTAAGACCAGGATTCCTCTTACTTGCGCCACCTATATTCCACTCCCCCCATGCCCTTTCTCTCTTATTATTGGTGACAAATCTCCTCTCTCCTTGATCATCATGCATGTCCATCCTTCTCCTCTCTTTCCTATATGGCATCTTATTGTGGACTAGGTCAATAGATGGGAAGTTGTTGAAGTTTGTTGGACTCTATATGATAGAATCTCAACTTGGTCTCTTCTCATGAGTGTCCACCCACCCTGATTTCTTATTTGATTTCCATGGTTAAAAGGAGAAATTTTGTCTACCTACCCTGATGGTCCATGCCTAAAATAAAGGAGGGGGCACCCAAGTGTTGGGCACCCCAACAACTTGCCATATGTGTTCTTACCTTGTGTAGGAATTTGACCCAACAAAGACTCTTCCATATCTCTTTATATGGAGGTATTTTTGGGATAAATTTTAGGATGATTCTAGATCATTGAGAGGACTCTTGGACGTACGAAAATTAGAGAGAGAAACTCTTGGGGTGTGGGGATTTTATAGACACCAATCTAGGTGTCTAGATGAGAGAAAAGAGAAGAAGAAAAGGGTCTTCTTCTAGGATTCTTTTGTTCTTCCTTTCTCCTCCTCTTTCATTGAGATTTTTGAGTGTTGTTTCAAATCAAAAGTCTACTTCTTTCTTTTTTATTTTTTGAAGTATCTAAATCTAGAAGAAGAACGCATCGGATCTACTATCGAAGAAGGATCACCACAGTACTAGTATACTCTGTTGATTTCCTGCATAGAACTTTTGATTGGGATTTGTGGGCTCATGTGGACATCTCTTAGAAGCTGGATGTGTGTGCAGCATGGAGCATCATCCTTAAGCCTTAATTAATAAGTTAGAATATCTAACTTGCATAGGTAATATAGATCTGATCTGTTATTACATACATGCGTCAGATGTATTATAGATGCATGTTGATATGATCAACATAATCTTTTCTTTCTTATATTTTAATTTTTGATTTAATCTCGTGTTGTAATCATGTAATTATTGAGAATTATGTTCCAAAGCCAATCGTCAGCCTGTTGATGGTTGAGATATTATAATTAATTTATTAATTAATAAAAAATATTTTGGCATCCTTTTTCATCTAAATTTACATCTTTTAATGAACTCCATTGTTGTGATGAAGTCCTTAGGACTATTTAGTTTTGATAAAGAGAAGATTTATTGATTAGTCCTTAAATTTGTTCATGACCAAATGATACGCTGTTAATTAGGACAACAGCATCTATCGAGCATAGATCGCTATATGCCATAAAGATTGATTGTTCTCTTAACTAAGAAGTATGAAAATACTGGTATGACATACAGGTGAGATGTATGGGTACATCGTCATTGAACGTGACCAACTCTAGAGCATTCTGCTGTTGAGAATATCTTTGATGGTGAAGGGAAATCTTGATTTTCCGATCCAGGTTCGTCCAGATCTAATCAGATCAAGAGATATATTTTAAAAATTTTTCTCTTGATCCCAATCAGATCTTGATATGTTTCAGATCTGATTCTTATTATTTTAATAAATAAAATAAAATAAAATAAATTAAATCAAATTTAATTTACCTGATTTGGGTAATCCTATTACCCTGTAGATGATCCTGATTGCAGCGGAAGGTTCTGGATCTAGCCACGCAAGCGCCTGGCCTCTACCGGTATCCACTCGGGTTGGATCTGGAGATCCTCTTCTTCTCTATCACGCCTCCAAAAATCAAATTTGGATCTGATCTGGAGGATCTTCAAAACTCCTTTTGAAGATCAGTAGTCGTCCTTTGCAGCAGTGCAGCCTTCTTCTTTTGATCGCCTTTCTTTTGATCTGGAACGCACCAACCAAAATCCAAAACTCTTTTGGACGTGGAGAGCAAGGGGAAAAGAGACTATGGCGTGGAGAAGGAGGGGAGAGGCAGCCTTGGGGCGTGGGGTTTCTCAATTGAATTGCATTTTTTAATCTGAGTTGGGTGCAGGGTCTTATTTATAGACTAAGCGTGATCCAACTCCTCTTCCTCCCAACCAATCACAACCCTTTGTGAAATCAGATCTAAATCTGATTGGTGGGAATAGAGATCCCTGGATTCCTCCTTAGAGGGTGCCTAAGACCAGTCAAACTGGATTCTTAGTAGAACTCTGATTGGAATCCAAAAGGGAGGTGGAGTCCTTGTCCAACAAGGACTCCAAGGCACCTCCAACTTGGGCGCATGCCTAGGGTGGCGTGCGCCCTCCTCCTTGCTAGGTTCTGGTAGGGGGACAAGCCCCCACCAGTTCTCCAATAGGTGTGTGACACGTGGACAAAAGTCAAAGTGTCTATGGTCAACATTTGACCAGTCAAAGCTCAACTTTTGACCAAAGTCAAAGGACCAAAAATGGCAGGTGACCAAAAATGGTAGGTCATGTCTTATAAAATAAGACAACCCTCTCTAACTTGGACAACCTCTAGTTAGACCATATGAAGGCCTCTGATTGAGCACAAACTCCTTTGGCTCAGTCAGGATAACTTATTTGTGATAGTAAAAGAAGAACGTTAGGTTCAATCGAGTGCTAGCACGATTTCCTTGAACCTAATTGAATCTCATTCAGATCAATTGAACTGGATCAGTTCAATTGATGATCACCAGATTCAAACCCTTGTTTGTGTGACCCAGTTAGGTTCAGTTCTGTATGGTAATGGGATATGTCATGATCTCTATCATAGACATCATCGAAACTCCTTTCGATGGATCAGAACTCTTCTGATTCGAACAGCTAGAATGATCGATCATCTAAATCATTCTAATTGCTCCCAAAATCCACCAGTGACACCTAGCAGTATATGGTGGCAACCCATCAGATCTGAATGCGAACCTCTTGGTGCAGCTACCTGTGTGATTAAGTTCTTCTATCTTGAGCCCCGATCAGATTAGGGTTAAGGTAAACTCGTCAAACCCTAGTCTCTATCATATGATATAATCATTCGATTCGAGTCCAATGTGAAAACCTAAATAGAAACTCTTTCTATTATTTCACTCTGCCATGGCCATGGGCTTCAGGACTTGATTCTCATGATTATCATAGGGCTGCTCCTCTACCACCGAGGTAGATAGATCCCATCTTGATGCAATCCAGTTCCTACAATGAACATGCTATAGCCAACATACACCTCAGGGTTCCATATGGCTAGGAGACCGAGTAATGGTGTAGTCAAACTATAACACCCTCAAGGTGAACTGCCGATGCATCTCAGGTCAAAGAACCAGACACACTACTACAGCATCGAGTCAGTCATTGACGAGAAGGTAGACTTCCTAATGACTACTCGAGGTGGTCACGCTTAGTGCCCTCGTTCTCTAATGAGTACCTGTACTTTCGCTCTGGTGTCTCCACACCGTAGACTCAAGACTCATCTACTAAAAAGAAGCGATCGTACACCAACCTTCTGGATCAATCACCATCCTCGTGATGATCCTATGGTCGGGAGCTATTTATGAGTTAATAATGATTATTCATGTCTTAAATTTTCAACTCTTGAAAATATGAATTATCATTACCATTAACTCAAAGGATGTATCACAGACACTAAATACACAGGTGTGATAGAAAATAACCCATTTTATTGATTATAGTCAAAATTATAATTTTGCCCCTAGAAGTGTATTACAAGTGTCAGCCAATTCTGGCTTCTAGGACACATATATCTAACAGATGGGACATAGGTATAAGTATCCCTTAGACCTGAGATCACCTCAGTGACTTGCAAGCAACTCACTACGCTTTGGTACTGAACCAACTAAATTTTTAATTTAGCAATCGAAGGCTTCTAGGCATAGTCAAGTACTTGCAAAGTCGGAGTATGATCAAGATGGAATTGACCACTCCAAGAGTTGGAGAAGAATGTATCACTATATTTTAATATAGCAAAACCTTGGCCAGGATAATCCATCAGATGGATTTGATATTTTGAAATATAATATGAACAATCTAATCAGAGTTGACAATTGAACTCTAAGGAGTCCTACAAGCATTATGGTCAAGGGGATGAATTATATGGAAACTATATTTGCATGGGTTCTAAGGATGGTGTTCTACACCTTTCGACCTATCCGACTATCGGGTATCATTGCTAGATGGTCACCTCGATTGGTACAAAAATTTATTTCTATACTACCGACATAGATTTGGACCTATGAGGTCACACACATTAGAGTTCACATTTTAATCGGATGGTTGATCAGCGATTTAGAATCATTTTAGGGTTAAACAATCAATACGATTGATGTTTGACCTAGTGTAAATGTTGCAGGAGGATCGATTAGAATTAGATTGCTAATTGACTTAATTTGATTAAGCCAAAGAGCTGAGATTAAGTCTAATTAAATATGGTTTAATTAGATTTGATTTGGGCTTGGTTGGATCAAGTTCAATTGGCTTATTGGATAAGTCAAGTGCAAGGAAGAACTAGTCCTAGTCTAACTAGGACTCGGATCAACCCAATTTTTTAATTTGATTAAAAACTTAAATTAAAATTTAATTTAATTTAATTTAATTTAATTTAATTATTAAATAAGTTAGAATCTTATTTAATTGAATTGATTTACTCTTCTTTTTATTTGGTTAAAAATCCTTGTTTGACCAAGTCAAAATAGGAGTCTTAGTGTGACTAGGATCTCCTATTCCTTGCGCCACCTAATCCTCATGCCTCACCCTTTTCTCTTTATGTTCTTACGTGAGCAATCTCCATGCCCCAAGCAATCTCATGCCTCCCTTCTCTCTTCCTTTTTCTCATATAAAAGTTTGTTGGAAGACCAAGTCAAAAGGAGAATTAGTTTTGCTTAAGGATTCTATGAGATAGAATCCTTGTCAACCAAAACTCTTTTCATAAGTGTGCTAACCCATCCATCTTTATTTTCTTTGATTTTCATGGTAAAAGAGGACTTTTTTGTGTGCCCCCCTTTACTGGTCCATGGCAGAAGAAAAGGTGGGGGCGCCCAACAGTTGGGCGCCCCAACAACTTTTCTTATTTGGTCCTTCCTAGTCTAGGTTTTTGATCTAATATGGACTCTATATATCTCTTTATTTAAAGAAAATTTTTAGCTAAAATTTTTTTGGATTGTAGACATTTGAGAGTTCTATTTTGTGTAGAAAAACTAGAGAAAAATTCATCTATCTCTTGGAGATATTGAAAATACAAGTTAGGGTGTCTAGAAAAAGAACAAAGAAGAAGAAGAGGGTCTTCTTCTAGGATTTTTGTTCTAGATCTCTTCCTTTTTGTGAGCTTTTGAGAGGTGTCTTAGCATCACAAATCTTCCTCTTCTCTTTTGATATTTTGGAGTGTCCAAATTTCAAAGAAGAAAGCATCGAATCAACCATCAAAGAGAGATCAGCACAGTGCTAGCATACTGTGCTGATTTTCTGCATCAAGATCTCTGATCATATTTGTGGGCTCGTGTAGATGACTCCTAGAGTCTGAATGCATATGTGGCTCATGACTTCATCCTCAAGCTTGGATCAGAAAGTTAGAATGTCTAACTTGCTCAAGTAATAGATCTGATATATTAACTTCATTCCTGCATTTGATATAGTATAGATCTAGGTTGATTTGATCAACCTTTTCTTTCTTGTTTGATTTTAATTTTTGATTTAATATCATGCCTTGATCATGTAATAGATCTGAGTGAAGGAAAAAACCTATTTCTCGTGTCAGATTTGCTCAGATCTAATTTGATCAAGAGGAATATTTTAAAAATTTTCTTTTAGATCTAAATCAAAGCTGATACTTTTCAAATCTGATTTGATAGATCTAATAAAATAAAATAAAAATAAATTAAATTAAATTTTATTTATACCTTATTCTTGGATAATCTAATTATCTTGTGAAGATCCTACTGATAGCCTCAGGTTCTGGATGCAGCCACGCAATTGTTTGGCCTCTATCGGTATCCACTTGGGTAAGATCTGGATATCTCCTCCTTCTCGATCTATCCTCCAAAGATTAGATCTAGATATGATCTTAAAGGTCCTCAAAATAACTTTTGAAGATTCGATGTCATCTCTTGCAACAGTGCTGCCTTCTTCCTTTCTTGTCGCCTTTCTCTTATCTGGATCGCACCAAATTGGAGCCCAAAATCTCTTAGGCATGGAGAAGAGAGAGAGGATTTGAGATAGGCATGGAGGAGAGAGGGAGAAAGAAATATGGCATGGGCTAAGGGAGAGCTACTCAAAAGCTAGGCGCAGACAGGGTTTTTATAGACCCTACTGCGCCATGAAGTGCCACATCATTCTGGCCAATCACGTCTCTTCATGCAATCAAATCTAAATCAGATTAGTGGGATGACATCATCTGATCCAATTAGATGAGAGCCCCTCTCCAACACCCTTAGGTGGCTTCAAGATTCGTCAAAGTAGAATCCCTTGGTGCCACCTAGTTTGATTCCAAGAAGCAACCTGGAGTCCCATCTGTATGGGACTCCAGGCATCCCTATCCTTGGGCGCATGCCTCCCTAGGCATGCACCCCCTCCTTTTCTCTTTCTAGCAAGGGGACAAGCCCCTATCTACTCTCCTATGGGTGCATGACACATGGACAGATGTCTAAGTGTCAAAGGTCAACATTTGACCAAAGTCAAAAGGCAAGAATTAGCAGGGGACAAAAAATGGCAGGTGTTATCTCAAATTTATCTCATAAATTAAGACAATCCTTTTTTAACCTGGACAAGCTCCAATCAAACCAAGTAAAGTACCTAAGTGAGCACAAATATTTTTGACTTAGTCGAGATAATTTTTAATGATTGTAGAAGGAGAACATTAGGCTCAATCGTGTGCTAGCACGATTTCCTTGAACCTAATTAAATTTAATTCAAATCAACTGAACTGAGTTAGTCTAATTGATGATATCTAGATCCAAATTCTTATTTGTGTGATTCAATTAGGTTCAGTTCTTTATGGTAATGAGATATATCACGATCTCTATCATCGACATCATCGAAACATCTTCCGATGGATCAGAACTTTTTTGATTCAAACAACTAGAATGATCGATCATCCAAATCATTCTAATTGCTCCCAAATTCCACCAATGACACCTAGCAATATATGGTGGCAACCCATCAAAACTAAAAATGAATCTCTTGGTGTCGTTACATGTATGATTAAGTTCTTCTATCTGGAGGCCTGATCAGATTAGGGTTAAGGTGAACTCGTCAAACCCTAATTTCTGTCATATGATTTAATCATTTGATTCAAGTTTGATGTAAAAAATCTAATAGAAACTCTTTCTATTATTTCACTCTGCTATGGCCATCGGCTTATGGACTAGATTCTCATGATCATCATAGGGCTACTCCTCATCTACCGAGGTAGATAGATTCCCTCTTGGTGCGATCCAATTCCTACAATGAACATGCTATAGCCAACATACACCTCAAGATTCTAAATGGCTAAGAGATCAAGTTATGGTATAGTCAAACTATAACATCCTCAAGGTGAACTGCTAATGCACCTCAGATCAGAGAACCAGACACACCATCGTAGCTTCGAGCCAGTCATCGATGAGAAGATAGACTTTCTTATGACTGCTCGAGGTGGTCACGCTCAATGCCCTCATTCTTTAATGAGTACCTATACTCTTGCTCTAGTGTCTCTACACCGTAGACTTAAGACTCATCTACTATAAAGAAGAAATTGTACACCAACCTTCCGGATCAATCACCATCCTCATGATGATCCTATGGTTAGGGACATTTTATGAGTTAATAATGAAAATTCATGTCTTAAATTTTCAACTCTTGAAACTAAGAATTATCATTACCATTAACTCAAGGGATGTATCACAGACACTAAATACATATTATGATAGAAAATAATCTATTTTATTATTTATAGTCAAAATTATAATTTTGTCCTTAAAAGTGTACAACAAGTGTCAGCCAATTCTGGCTTCTAGGACACACATATATCTAACAAACTGTCACTTGACCTAAAGCCAATTGACTATAAATCTAAGTTTTATCTTCTCAAGGTGGGTTTCGATCTTCTGCTAGTCCAACGGCTTTATGAGTGGGTCTGCCGCATTGTCTGTGGAGTCGACTCACTTGACCTTGATGTAATCCTTCTCAAGGTAATCGTGGATGAGGTGGTATCTCTGCTCGATGTGCTTGAATTTCTGATGAGATCTCGACTCCTTAGCAAGGGCTATGGTACCATTATTATTGCAGTATAGAGGAATGGCATCTATTGGCATCACTTCGATCTCTACGGCAAATATTTTGTACCAAAATGCCTCCTTCGTAGCTTCTGATGCAGCGATGTATTCTACTTTCATGGTGGAATCTACTATCACTATCTACTTGGAACTCTTCCAACTGACAGCACCATCATTACACACAAACAGACTCCCAAATATCGACTTTCGATCATCTACATCGGATATAAAATTCGAGTCTATATACCCTTAGACTTGGAGTTCTCCATTATCAAAAACCAACAACATATCCTTAGTTCTTCTCAAGTACTTGAGGATACAATTCATAGAAGTCCAGTGTTCTTCACCTAGATTACTGATATCTACTCGTGACACTCACAGCATGGGCTATATCAGATTGTGTACATAACATGGCATACATGAGGCTCCCTATTGCTAAAGCGTAAGGGATCTTGCTCATGCGTTCAATCTCCTCAGGTGTGTTGGGACACATTTTCTTGGAGAGATGAATGCCATGTCTGAAGGGTACTAATCCCCTCTTAGAGTTTTTTATGCTAAACCTCTTTAGTATTTCCTCTATGTACATCTTCGGTGAAAGTCCTAGCATCCTATTCGGTCTATCTCTATAGATCTTAATTTCTAAAATATATGATGCTTCTCCTAGGTCTTTCATGGAGAATTATTTGGATAACCATATTTTAACTGTGGTCAACATGGGAATATTATTCCCAATAAGGAGGATATCATCCACGTACAATACGAGAAAGACAACAGTGCTCCCACTAACCTTTTTGAAGATACATGATTCTTTCTCATTTTTTATGAAACCAAATAATTTAATCATACCATTAAAATAAGTATTTCAGCTCCGAGATGCTTGCTTAAGTCCATATATAGACCTTTGCAACTTGCATACTTTATGATCAGTATCACTGGATGTGAAATCCAGCGGCTATTTCATATAAATATCTTCCTCAAGATATCCATTTAAGAATGTCATTTTCACATCCATTTGCCATATTTCATAATCGAAATAGGCTGCAATAGCAAGCAATGTACGAATGGATTTAAGCATAGCTACTGACGAAAAGGTATCCTGATAGTCAATGCCTTCACACTGAGTATAATCTTTTGTCCCTAATCTAGCTTTGAATATCTCTGCATTCTCATCTGCACCAATCTTTCTCTTGTAGATCCATTTACACCCAATAGGTACTATACCTTCTGATGGATCTACCAAGGCCCAAACTTGGTTTGAGTGCATCGAGTCAATTTTTGACTTCATTGTCTCTAACCATTTCTTAGAGTTGATATCTGATATCGCCTCGTTATAGATTTTGGGATCATCATCATGAACCCCATTACCTACGAGGAATAATTTTCTCTATTTTCTCTAAAATAGTACCTAAGTACCTCTCAGGAGGATGGAAAATTCTTTCTGATCTACGAGGTGGAGGAGGTAGTGATTGTATTCGCTCAACCTAATTTGGTTCCAATTGGTCCTTAACTCATTGCTCTTATGAGACTTTTCCTTCGAGCTTGATCTGCTTTTCAATGCCGCTATCTTGAATAAACTATTTTTCAAGAAAGATGGCATGTCGACTCATAATCACATTATGATCTTCTGGAATGTGGAAATAATATCCTAATGACTCTTTAAGATATCCTATGAATCGAACTCTAAAGGATCTGAAGTCTAACTTGTCTGCTTATTTGTCTTTTGACATGAGTCGGACAACCCCAAATTTTGAGATGACTCAGACTTGATTTCTTACCATACCATATCTCATATGGTGCGGTAGGAATGGATTTAGAAGAAACCCTATTCAGTAAGTATATTGCGGTTAACAGACTGTGTCTCTAAAGAAAATCAAGAAGGTCTATAAAGCTCATTATGGATCAAACCATATCTAATAGGGTCCGGTTCCTCCATTCTAAAATCTCATTGAGTTGAGGTATTCCAGGTGGAGTCCATTGAAAGACTATGCCTTTTTTCTTGAGATAGTTCAAAAATTTTTGACTAAGGTATTCACCTCCTCGATCTGATCGAAGAATCTTAATGGGTTTTTCAGTTTGCTTCTCTACTTCATGTTTAAATTTCTTGAACTTTTCAAAAGCTTTAGACTTGTGTCTCATAAGATACACATACCCATACCTAGATAAATCATTGATAAAGATTATAAAGTAGACAAAATTGCCTCTAGCCGGTACATCAAATGGGCTGCACACATCAGTATGTACTAGGGCAAGAAGATCCGTGGCCCTTTCCCCATGTCCTATAAAAGGAAGCTTAGTCATTTTGCCATGAAGACAAGATTCACAAATTAGATATGACTCGAAAGTCAACAGACTCAATAGCCCAATTTTTTATAATTTGTTAATCCTATCTTCTGCTATATGATCTAGTCTTAGGTGCCATGGATACCTATCATTTGGACTATCCCTAGGTTATTTCATAGCATTCACATTTTGCTCAATATTGAAAATAGATACATCAATATGTAACTGGTAAAGATCGTTAATAAGAAAATCATTTGTAATTTTATTTATTTCATAAAGAATATTATAATGGTCCTTAAGAAAACTAATTACATAGCCTTCTAGTGCTAGGCATGAAATAGAAATCAAATTCCTGCTTGCTGCAGGCACATAATAACAATCTTTTAATACTAAGTCTAAATCAGATGGTAGTCGAAGAGGATATATTTCTATGATCATAGTAGAAACTCTTACTCCATTTTTTATGCATAGGATCATCTCACCATCTCTCAGCCTCCTGCTATCCTCAAGATCCTGCATGGAAGTGCATAAATGAGCACTAGAATCAGAGTCAAGCACCCAACTGGATGCAGAAGAAATCATAAGGTTAGACTCAATAACGAGCATACCTCCAAAAGGTCCTGCCTCCTTCTTATTCTTTAGGGTTGTTAGGTAAGTAGGGTAGTTCTACTTCTAGTGGCCATCATTGTTGCAATGGAAATATTTTTCTTTGTTAGTGGCCTTTTTCTTTAGTTCTGTCTTTTTCTTCTTTCCTCCTTTTACCTTCTGCTTTTTCACAGATTTCTTCTTCTTTCCAAAAGACTTTCTCTTGGAAGAAGTCTATTTTATAGCAAGCACTAAGCCTTTAGAACCTTTCATAGAAAGCTCAGCAGTGACCAGCATATTCATAAGCTCGGCTAGGAAATTTTGAAGTTTATGCATATGGTAGTTCATGATGAACTACCCATATGTATCAGTCAAAGATTGCAGAATTATATCATTCTACAGATCTAGGTCCAACTTCACTCTGAGCTTCTCAAGCTCTTCTAAGTCCTTGATCACTATCAAATAATGATCTTGGACTGACTGCTCATCACACATTTTAGCCTTAAATAGTCATTTCGTGACTTGATGCTTGGCTGCGCGACTCTGTTCACCAAACATCTCTTGTAGGTGAGCCAACATTTGAGAGACAGTCCTGATATCTTTATGTTGGCACTGACACTCATCAGACATCGAGCCCAACATGTAGTATTTGGTCTTATTATCTTCATCCATCCACTTGTCAAGAGATGCTCTCTATTCAGTAGATGGACGAGCTGGTAAGGTGGAAGGGTCCTGATCCAATACATGAGTTAACTTCTTAGAACCCAAAATGATTTTGAAGTTTTAGAGCCAATTCTTATAATTGGATCCGGTCAGTCTATGGGTGTCCAGGATATGTGCTAGTGGGTTGAACGCAGATATTTTTCTGTAGAGAGTTAAAGTTTCTAGTTAGATATTATAATTAAGACTTGACCAATTTATTTAAAAATTTTATTTTTAAATAAATTAGCTTCCACTATTTTTTTGAATCCCTACACTTCCTCTGTAGAGATGCAAAAATCTCCATGATTAATAATTTCTAATGGATAGTGCGATCCCACCAACAAACTCATCACCTCATCTAATAGTTATTGGTGATGGATTAACCAATGAGTGAACAACTCTTGTTCAATAATTCTCTAATCATGGTGCATCCAAACTTGGTCTCTAATTCATGAATCTCATCATGCCCAGAATATTGATCCACTTCTTAGTTAAGTTAGACCCACTATTTGCATAGATTAAATTTCTAATTGAGTCTCTCACCGTATCCAAAATATTGAGCCCAATCCATCCTCCAGCTCATAGCATCCAATGCCTAATAGATATGGTTGCGTCTTTTCGATACAATTGAACCACTATAATTAGTAGAGAATAATCAACCCTGAGAAGGGCCTGCATATCTACAATGGTGGAAGATCTTAGACTTAATCTTTTCTTAGAGAGATTTGATTTAGGTCTCATTAAACTAGACTTGACATAGTCATAACCATTATGACTAATCTAATGGCATGGGTTAGCTTGGATTATTGGCCTCCTCAGATTAGGACTAAGCCATCAAATATGGTCAGGTAAGTGAGACCAATGGAAGGGATATGCCATTAACTCGATAAAAATGCATTCAAGTCGAGTAGCTCCTAATTAAAAATTAGTCGATCATATCTGCCAAACTTATCTTAGACACCAAATTATTGAGCTAGAACCAATCAGCTTAGCCTACAATCCAAACTCTAACCACTGAGCCTAATTGGATCTTAGCTTGATCGATCACTCATGTGACTCGATCTTGATCCAGACTTAATCCTATTAGGCTGGTCAATTTAAGCACTCTTGATCCCATCTAACCAACTCTTGATTTGGTTTGATCAACCGCTTAGACCTAATTAAGTTACCCAAGCCCGAATCCAATTTTATGAATATGTCTTAGATCTTAAATTCTCAATTTTAGATCTAACATATTTCATAATCTTAATTCTTAATTAAGTTTAAGATTCATAAATAAAACATGTAAATAAAATCCTAGGATTTTAGAATCTAGGATTTTGCAGAAATATAAGTTCTTGATTTCTGATTAAGGATGAACGCACAGCATCCATACACATCATAAGAACATCCCATTGAATGAAAGAAGAGGGCATTTAAATCCTACTTTATTCTTATGAACGGACGATCAAGAGAAATGCCTTAATCAGAAATATAAAAATTACAAAACTAGTTAGATCTACATCATATATCTCATATATAAAATTGATCTAACCATAAACATGATTTGCATACATCTCATATATCATATCATGCATATTTTTAGATCTAAATTATCTCATAATTATCTAAAAAAATTAAATTTAAATTGATCACATCAAAATGAATTCTATTCTACATAATTATGTAGAACTATTCTATAACTAGTCTAAACATGCATTCATCATATCTTATATGAACCAAAAATTAAATAATTTTATTTTTTATTTTTTAAATATTATCATAATATTTATAATATTAAAAAATAGTAAATAAATTAATTTAAAATTATAACTTAATCAAATTAAATTATGATCATGTAAGACTATACATAGAATAATTCTATTCTACAACTAGTCATGCATCTTGTAAAACTTAGATCTAAATTATTTGATTTTAATTTTTTTTATTTTAGATCTAATCACATCTCATGTGATATCTAAAATCATCTAATTATTAGATTAAAAATAAATTTAAATTAGATCTAAATAATTTATGAAAACCTGGCTCTGATACTAGTTGAAGGAAAAAACCTGTTTCCCGCATCAAGTTCATTCAGATTTGATTTGATCAAGAAAAATATTTCAAAAATTTTCTCTTAGATCTAAATCAAATTTGATACTTTTCAAATTTAATTTGATATATCCAATAAAATAAAATAAAAAAAATTAAATCAGATTTAATTTATACCTTGTTCTTGGGTAATCTAATTACGCTATGATGATCCTGCTGATTGCCTGAGATTCTGGATGCAGCCACGCAATCGCCTGGCCTCTATCGGTATCCACTCAAACAGGATCTAGATATCTCCTCCTTTTCGATCTATCCTCTATAGATTAGATCTGGATCTAATCTTGAAGGTCTTCAAAATAACTTTTGAAGATTCGATGTCGTCTCTTGCAGCAGTACTGCCTTCTTCCTTTCTTGTCGCCTTTTTCTTGCCTGGATCGCACCAAACTAGAGCCCAAAACCTCTTGGATGTGGAGAAGAGAGAGAGGATCTAAGATAGGTATGGAGGAGAGAGAGAAAGAGCAATATGGCATGGGCTAAGGGAGAGCTACTCAAAAGCTAGGCATAGATAGGATTTTTATAGACCTTGCTACGCCATGCAGTGCCACATCATCCCAGCCAATCATATCTCTTCATGCAATCAGATCTAAATCTGATTGATGGGATGACATCACTTGATCCAATTAGAGGAGAGCCCCTCTCCAACATCCTTAGGTGGCACCAAGACTGGTCAAAGCAGAGTCCCTTGGCACCACCTAGTTTGATTCCAAGAAGCAACCAGAGTCCCATTTGTATGGGACTCCAAGCATCCCTATCCTTGGGTGCACACCTCCCTAGTCGTGCATCCCCTCGTTTCCACTTTCTAGCAAGGGGACAAGCCTCTATCTTCTCTCCTATGGGTGCATAACACATGGGATGTCTAAGTGTTAAAGGTTAATGTTTGACCAAAGTCAAAAGACAAGAATTAGCAGATGATGAAAAATAACATGTGTTATCTCAAATTTATCTCATAAATTAAGACAATCCTTTTCTAACCTGGACAAGCTCCAGCCAGACCAAGTAAAAGTACCTGAGTGAGCACAAACACATTTGGCTCAATTGAGACAACTTTTAATGATTGTAGAAGAAGAACATTAGGCTCAATCGTGTGCTAGCATGATATTTTTGAACCTAATTAAATCTAATTCAAATCAATTGAACTGAGTTAGTCCAATTGATGATATCCAGATCCAAATCCTTATTTGTATGATCCAGTTAGATTTAGTTCTATATGGTAATGAGATATGTCACGATTCTATCATCGACATCATCGAAACAACTTTCGATGGATCAAAATTTTTCTGATTCAAACAACTAGAATGATCGATCATCCAAATCATTCTAATTGCTCCCAAAATCTATCAGTAACACCTAGTAGTATATGGTGGCAACCCATCAAAACTGAAAATGAACCTCTTGGTGTAGTTACATGTGTGATTAATTTTTTCTATCTTGAGCCTCGATCAGATTAGGATTAAGGTGAACTCGTCAAACCCTAATTTCTGTTATATGATTTAATCATTTGATTCAAGTTCAATGTAAAAAATCTAAGAGAAACTCTTTCTATTATTTCACTCTGCCATGGCCATGGGCTTATGGACTTGATTCTCATGTCATCATAGGGCTACTCCTCATCTATCGAGGTAGATAGATTTCCTCTTGGTGTGATCCAATTCCTATCATGAACATGCTATAGCCAACATATACCTTAGGATTCTGAATGGTTAGGAGATTGAGTCATGGTATAGTCAAACTATAACACCCTCAAGATGAACTACCGATGCACCTCAGATCAAAGAATCAGACACACCATTGCATCTTTGAGCCAGTCATCGACGAGAAGGTAGACATTCTTATGACTGCTCGAGGTGGTCATACTCAGTGCCCTCATTCTCTAACGAGTATCTATACTCTCGCTCCAGGGTCTCTACATCGTAGGCTCAAGACTCATCAACTATAAAGAAGCAATTGTACACCAACCTTCCAGATCAATCACCATCCTCATGTTGATCCTATGATCAGGAGCATTTTATGAGTTAATAATAAAAATTCATGTCTTAAATTTTTAACTCTTGAAAATAAGAATTATCATTACCATTAAGGGATGTATCACAGATACTAAATACATATTATGATAGAAAATAATCTATTTTATTATTTATAGTCAAAATTATAATTTTGCCCTTAGAAGTGTACAACAAGTATCAACCAATTCTGACTTCTAGGGCACACATATATCTAACACTAAGATCTAGGTGTTTACATATTTATTTAAATAAATATTTAATTTATTTAAGTTTTTCACTGTATGATTTTGAAAAAAATTCAAGATCTACCCATGAAACCCTAGATCTGGTTCCTTTAATTGGTATCAGAGCAAGGTTCTTGTTACATAATTATTATGCATGTTTAGATTTTTTCTTAGATTAGATCTAATTTATAATCTAATTATTAAATTTAAAATTAAAAAAAAATTTAGATCTCATAAACTGTCATAAGGTTGTCCTACTGTAAGGTTTACCCCTTATAGTGAAAAGATTGTCTTAGTTCGTGATTGTCGGACTCTAATCATAAATTTATGAGATTTAATATAATTTTATTTATGATTTAATAGATTTAAAATAATTTTAAATCTAAAAATAAAATATTTTAGATTACATAGACTACCATAAGGTTGTCTTGCTATAAGATTTATCCCTTACAATGAATAGGTTATCCTAGTACGTGCTGATCTAAAATATTGATCATAAAATTTTAGATTAGATCTAAGAGATTTTATGATCTGACTAAAAATATTTTAATCTAATTTTTATCATCATAAATATGTTAGATTCGATCTAGAGAGATTTATGATTAATTATTATTGAAACTATTTCAATTACAAAAACCTGTTTAGATTAGATCTAAAGTAGTTTTATGTTTATTTTACTTGCATATTGATTATGAATCAAACATGCAACTTGGTTGATAGAACTATGTTATAAAAATATTTTACAAATATGAAAAATATTTTTGAAAAGCCGAACCCCAACCCTTAGTCCAAAACTTAATTGAGAATTAAGAAGTTGATTGATTAGGATCTAGGATTGTGAATTGAAGATCCTAAGACACAAATCTTAACACGTTGGATTAAATGGGTTAGTGGGGATTAGGTTCATTAATTGGATTAGATCTAGGGTTGGATTAAAGAATGGACTTAATTAGAGAATTGACTAAATCCAATCAATTGTTGTCTTAGATTAGATCAAGGATTCTCTAGATCAATTACAATAGTTGTAGTTGGTCAAGTCCATGTCTTTAACAAGACCCAAGATTGACTTAATTCTTGGCTATGAGATCTAGCACGAACTATTAGGTTGATCTAATTAAAATTAATTAAATTAGTTGGTATCTAAGGTAAACCAGACCGGTGGTTTTTAATTGGTAGCCCGCTTATCTGATCATTTTTTATGGTATCTAAGGCAAGCTTTGACAGACCCTCCCACTGATCGAACTTACCTAGCCTTTTGGTGAGATTATGTTTTGATTAAATCATTTGACTATTCGAGCTGACCTATGTCAGCTAGGTAAATCAGTGTGACTGATTTAGGTGCTCCTAGACCAGCTTTGTTAATGGTCTCTCTTATGTTGATTTGGTGAAGCTAGTGGAAGGATCATGACAAGCTGGTTAATCTGACCTACTCACTTCTATAAATAAATCCTTTAAAATTATTAGGTTTCTAAAATGAAATAGTTATATGATAATTGGATCATAACCTTTCATTAAAGTGGATGATAATGGGTCCATCATTTGGATAATTATCGGAGGCTCAAAGGCCTGGTGCTTATCGGTTGATGGAATTATCATTCATTATATGATCTCTTTGATACATTTTTCTAAATGGTGGTTAGGTGGGCCAATCAAAGTTGGACTTGATCATTCATTGATTGGATGGGCCAAGTATGGTCATGTTAATGGTTGGACCTAACTGGATCCTTTTTTAAGAAGGCCAAAGCCAATTGATCAGGGCTTAGGGCAAAATTTAATTATTGAAAATTATTTGAAGAAATAATTGATTATGAACCTACCCTTAGATGTACTAGATGGGCCAACCAAAGTTGGGCTTGTGTACAGTCCATGTGGATTCTAGTACCCACTAAGTAATTAGGATAATTCCTCGAATTGGAGGTAGAGGCTACCAATTCGAATAAAATAGTGAAAGAAATCTTTTGATTAAAATCTAAATCTTTAGGTTTAATGAATCAATTACTGATTAGGTTTTGATTTTTCTTTGTGCAGACATGGCCACTTTTCTACCGCTTCGATCATTATTGGACAATGATAAGTTGGTGGGACCCAACTTCGGTAGTTGGTACCAAAAGTTGAAGTTTGTCCTAAAGCATGAACGGATCCTATATGTGCTGACGAATCCTACAGCTAAGGAGCTAGCTGCCAATGCACGTGGAACAGTTAGAGACACTTATCAAAAGTAGCTCAGCGATCGAACCATGGTGCACTGCATTATGCTGGCTGCAATGAGCGATGAGTTCAGTTGTAGGTTTGAGATAGTTCAGCCAAATCAAATGTTTCAAGTGTTAGAGGATTCTTTTGGCACATTCGATGACGTTGAGAGGCACAAAACTAGTTTTTCCATCTTCAATGCCAGAATGTGGGATGGAGCCTTTATCACTGATCATGTACTATACATGATCGAGCTGATAGAGTGCTTGAGCAAACTTGGCTTTTTCTTGCATGAACAACTTGGAAAAGATGCAATACTAAACTTGCTGCCAAGGTCCTATCTCCCTTTCCTTACTCATTATAGAATGACAAAGCCTAAAGTAAACCACCATGGCTTACTGGGATTACTTCAAAATATTGAGAAGGATCACCAGCTCCATAAAGAGTTGGTGAACTTAGTGGGAGGTTCGACTGCTAATTCTCAACCCTTTAGGAAAGAAAAGAAGAACAAGAAGAAGAAAACAAAGAAGGTGCATGTTCAGGTTGGGACATCAGTATAGAGCTAGACCAGGAAGATCAAGCCCGATAAGAGTCAAACTGAATGCTTTTTTTTGTAAGAAGTGGAGGCACTGGAAGAGGAACTATCCTTAGTACATTGCCTTCTTGGATCTAAATAGACAGAGAAAGAAGCAAGCTGTTGGTGGACAAGATATTTATATGATAACTTCTTGCAATTTTTCTATTTATGATATTGCTGACTGGGTATTAGATACTGGTATCCCTTACCATATTTGCAATTTATTGTAAGGATTGCAGGTCAATAGAAGATTCGAGCAAGATGAGAGATTTCTGAATGCTAGAGATGGAAGACTAGTTCTAGTTCTAGCTTTAGAAATCTTAAAACTTGTGTTTGAATCTCATACCATTGTTCTTAATGATTGACATTTCTATCCTAGTTTCTTTTTAAATATCATTTATGTAGGCCTTTTGGCCATGAACAATTATGAAATTTCATTAAAGAAATGAGTTTGTAATGTCATTATGAATGGTGTTACTACTTTCTATGGACAATTAAATAATGGTGTATATATGTTATCACAATCTATTAATGTAGTCTATTCTACTAGCAAGCATCCTAGATTAGATAGTGTATTAGATGTCTACTTATGGCACTGTAGGCTAGGTCATATAAATAAGAATAGGATAAATAGGTTGACTCAAGAGAGAATCCTCGAAGTCAGTGATTGTGAATCACTTCCAACCAGTGAGTCCTGTCTTCTTGGTAAATGACCAAGTCATCTTTTACTGAAAAAGGTGAGAGAGCCAATGAGCTCTTAGGTCTAGTACATACTGATGTATGTGGACCAATGAGCATAAGTGCTAGAGGTGGATATGTCTACTTCATCACTTTCACAAATGATCTATCCATATATGGATATGTCTATTTGATGGAACATAAGTTAGATTCTTTTGAAATGTTCATACGATTTCGAAGTGAAGTAGAAAAACAAACTGGGAAGAGTATTAAAACTCTTCGATCTGATCGAGGAGGAGAATACCTTTCTGATAAGTTTCTCACATATCTAGGAGAGAATGAAATGCTCTCCCAATGGACTCCTCCTGAAATACCTCAGCATAATGGTGTGTCTGAAAGAAGGAATCGGACTCTGTTAGACATGATCTGATCAATGATGGGATTTGCCGGCTTACCGATATCTTTCTAAGGATATGCACTCGAATCAACTTGTTATCTATTAAATAGGATTCCAAGTAAGTTTGTAGTTAAAATACCATATGAGATATGGATAGGGTGTAAGCCAGCACTTTCACATCTTAGGATTTGAGGGTGTCTGGCTTATGTCAAATGATTAGTTATAGACAAACTTGGACTTAGGTCTGACAAGTGTACATTCATAGGGTACCCAAAAGAGACCAAAGGATACTATTTCTATTATGCTGATGAATAAAAAGTGTTCGTCAGCCTTAGGACAATCTTTTTGGAAAATAAGTTCCTTAGTGAAAGAACTGTTGCCTCTAAGATTGAACTTGATGAAGTTCAACAGATAGAAAGTCTAACATAGATTATTAAACCTAAGTCAGATTTTATCATATTAGATCCGAAGCCTAGTGAACCCGCACCATTAAGGTGATCCGGTAGAGTACCGCGCCATTTGGACAGATACTATGAATTCATGGTGTAGGATGGTGATCCCATCGAACTCGATGAGAATGATGAGGATCCGATCACTTATATGGATGTGATGCAAAGATCTGACTTTGAGAAATGGCTAGAAGCCATGAGATCCAAAATGAATTTCATGAAGGTCAATGATGTATGGACATTAGTTGACCCACCTGAAGGGTTTAAATTCATTGGGTGTAAATGGGTAATCAAAAGAAAAAGAGGCACAGATGGAAAGGTAGAGATCTATAAAGTCCATCTAGTTACCAAGAGGTATCATCAACGTTATGGTATTGACTATGACGAGACATTCTCCCCAGTGGCAATGCTCAAATTCATTTGGATAATGCTTGTAATAGTTGCGCACCTGGACTATGAGATCTGGCAGATGGATGTGAAGATGGCTTTTCTAAATGGAGAGCTAACCAAAGAGGTGTATATGATACAACCTAAGAGGTACACATCCATAGATGAGTCCAAAGTGTGCAGGCTTCAGAGATCCATTTATGGATTAAAGCAAGCATCTCAGAGTTGGAACATGCATTTTGATAAAGTGATTAAAATATATGGATTCGTTAAGAACAAAGTAGAATCCTGCATTTACAAATGGGCAAATGATCCAGCAGTGGTATTTCTCATTTTGTACGTGGATGATATTCTCTTAATCGGGAATGATATCCCCGCACTACAAGGAATAAAAGTCTGGTTGTCATCATAGTTCTCCATGAAGGCTTCACTCAACATCCTAGGGATGAAGATCTATAGAGATAGATCTAAAAGGATGCTTGGTATATCACAGTTCATATACATAGAAACTGTGCTGAAGAGGTTCAACATGGAGAACTCCAAAAAGAGCACTCCTGATAGGCAAGCAATTTCTCTCTCTAAGAAGGATTGTTCGACAACTCCTGAAGAGAGACAGCGTATGAGTAGAATTTTATATGCTTCGATAATGAGATCTATTATATATGCAATGACATATACAAGACCAGACGTGGCATACTCACTAGGAGTAGTGAGTAGATACCAGTTTGACCTTGGAGAAAATCATTGAAAGGTGCTTAAAACCATCCTTAAGTATTTGAGAAATACTAAGGACCAATGGTTGATTTATGGTGAGTCAGATCTGAAGCTTGTGGGGTTTAAAAATTCTAACATTCAATCTGACCATGATGACAGTAAAAGTGTGTCGGAATATATCTTTACTCTAAATGATGGAGCCATCTACTAAAAAAGTTTCAAGTAGCATACAATGGATGACTCTGTTTGCGAAGCAGAGTACATGGCAACATCAAATGCAATAAAGAAAGCTATGTGGTTGAGAAAGTTCATCACCAAGCTCGGAGTAGGACCCTCCATTGATGGTCCAGTCCTGCTCTATTATGACAACATTGATGCCATAGCTCAAGCAAAGGAACCGAAGGCACACCAGTGGATAAAGCATATTCTACGTCACTTCCATTTGTTCCATGAGATCGTGGATCGTGGTGACGTCGACCTTCAAAAGATTGATGAAAATGATAACCTAGCCGATCCCTTCACTAAAACCCTGGCAACCAAGAAGTTCGACAACCATAAGTCGAAGATAGATATTAGATACTATGTCGACTGGCTTTAGGATAAGTGAGAGTTGTTGAGAATTATGTCCTAAAGCCAATCGTCAGCCTATTGACGATTGAGATATTGTAATTGATTTATTAATTAATAAAAAATATTTTGGCATCCTTTTTCATCACAAATTTACATCTTCTAATGAACTCCATTGTTGTGATAAAGTCCTTAGGACTATTTAGTTTCAATAAAGAGAGGATTTATCAATTAGTCCTTAAATTTGTTCATGACCAAATGATAGGCTGTTAATTAGAATGACAGCATCTATCGAGCATAGGTCGCTATATGCCATATAGGTTGATTGTCTTCTTAACCAAGAAGTATGAAGACACTGGTATGGTATATAGATGAGATGTATGGGTATATCATCATTGAACGTGACCAACTCTAGAGCATTCTGCCGTCGAGAATGTCTCTGATGAGATATAGGTATAAGTATCCCTTAGACCTGAGATCACCTCAGTGACTTGCAAGCAACTCACTATGCTTTGGTACCAGACTAACTAAATTTCTAATTCAGTAATGGAAGGCTTCTGGGTATAGTCAAGTACTTACAAAGTTGAAGTATGATCAAGATGGAATTGACCACTCCAAGAGTTGAAGAAGAATGTATCACTGTATTTCAATATAGCAAAATCTTGGCCAGGATAATCCATCAGATGGATTTGATATTTTGAAATACAATGTGGACAATCTGATCAAAGTTGACAATTGAACTCTGAGGTGTCCTACGAGCATTATGGTCAAGAGGATGAATTATATGAAAACTATATTTGCATGGGTTCTAAGGATGGTTTTCTATACCTTTCGACCTATCCGACCGTCGGATATTATTGTTAGATGGTCACTTTGATTGATATAAAAATTTATTTCTATGCTACTGGCTTAGGTTCAACCTATGAGGTCACACACATTAGAGTTCACATTCTGATCGGATGGTTGATCAGCGATTTAGAATCATTTTAGAGTTAAATGATCAATACGATTGATGTTTGACCTAGAGCAAGTATTGCTGGAGGATCAATTAGCAATTAGATTACTAATTGACTTAATTTGTTTAAGACAGAAGATTGAGATTAAGTTTAGTTAAATATGGTTTAGTTAGATTTGGTTTTGGCTTGATTGGATCAAGTCTAATTGGCTTATTGGATAAGTCAAGTGCAAGGAAGAACTAGTCCTAGTCTAACTAGGACTCTGATCAACCCAATTTTTTAATTTAATTAGAAAATTAAATTAAAATTAAATCTAATTTAATCTAATTTAATTAAGTTTTTAAATGGATTAGGATCTTATTTAATTGGATTAGTTTACTCTTATTTTTATTTGGTTAAAAGACCTTGTTTGACCAAGTTAAAATAGGAGTCCTAGTGTGACTAGGACTCCCTATTCCTTGTGCCACCTAATTCTCACGCCCCACCCTTTTCTCTTTTTGTTTTTAAGTGAATAATCTCCATGCCCCAAGCAATCTCATGCCTCCCTTCTCTCTTTCTTTTTCTTATATGGAAGTTTGTTGGAAGACCAAGTCAAAAGGGGAATTAGTTTTGCTTAAGGATTCTATGAGATAGAATCCTTGTCAACCAAAACTCTTTCCATAAGTGTGCCAACCCATCCTTCCTTATTTTCTTTGATTTTCATGATAAAAGAGGGATTTTTTGTGTGCCCCCCTTTTTTGGTCCATGGCAGAAAAAAAGGTGGGGGCACCTAAGAGTTGGGCGCCCCAACAACTTTCGTTATTTGGTCCTTCCTAGTCTAGGTTTTTGATCTAACTTGGACTCTACATATCTCTTTATTTAAAGATAATTTTTTGCTAAAATTTTTATAGATTGTAGATATTTGAGAGATCTCTTTGGTGTAGAATAATTAGAGAAAAAATCATCTGGGTCATGGAGATATTGAAAACACAAATAAGGATGTCTAGAAAAAGAATAAAGAAGAAGAAGAGGGTCTTCTTTTAGGGTTTTTGTTCTAGATCTCTTCCTCTCTTTTTGTGAGATTTTGAGAGGTGTCTCAACATCACAAATATTTCTCTTTTCTTATGGTATTTTGGAGTATCCACGTTTCAAAGAAGAAAGAATCAGATCAACCATCGAAGAGAGATCAGCACAGTGCTAGCATACTGTGCTGATTTTCTAAATCAAGATCTCTGATCATGTTTGTGGGCTTGTGTGGATGACTCCTAGAGGTCGAATACATGTGCGGCTTGTGACTTCATCCTCAAGCTCGGATTAATAAGTTAGAACATCTAACTTGCTCAGGTAATAGATCTAATCTATTAACTTCATACCTACATTTGATGTACATAGTGTAGATCTAGGTTAATTTGATCAATCTTTACTTTCTTATTTGATTTTAATTTTTGATTTAATATCATGCCTTGATCATGTAATATATCTAAGATCTAGATGTTTACATATTTATTTAAATAAATATTTAATTTATTTAAGTCTTTCACTAAAAGATTCAAGATCTTGCCATAAAATTCTAGATCTGATTTCTTCAATAATAGAATCTTAGATCTAGAGATTCTTTATTTTTTATAAATAAATTTTGATTTATTTTAGTTTTTTTCTGCCTGATCTTGAAAAAGTTTCAAGATCTAGCCTTGAAATCCTAGATCTGATTTCTTCAATTGGTATCAGAGCTAGGTTCATTATTGCATGATTATATGTGTATGTTTAGATTATTTCTTAGATTAGATCTAATTTATAATATAATTATTAAATCTAAAATTAAAAAAAATATATGATCATATGAACTCATATAAGGTTGTCCTATTGCAAGGTTTACCTCTTAGAGTTGAGAGGTTACCCTAGTTCATGTAGATCTATTTCTTATCATAAATTTATTAGATATGATCTAAATTTTTTATAATTTATTAGATTTAAAAGAGTTTTAGATCTGAAAATAAAAATTTTAGATTGCATGAATTGATTATAAAGTTGTCCTGTTGTAAGATTTACGTCTTATAGTGGAGAGGTTATCCTAGTATGTGTTGATCTAAAATATTGATTATAAAATTTTGAATTAGATCTAAAAAATTTATGATCTAATTAAAAATATTTTAATCTAATTTTAATCATCATAAATATATTAGATTTGATTTAAGATAATTTATGATTGATTAAAATTGAAATGGTTTCACTTACATGAATCTATTTAGATTAGTTCTAAAGTAGTTTCATGCTTATCTTATTTACATATTGATTATAAATCAAACTTACAACTTACTTGGTAGAACCATATTGTAAAAATATTTTATAAATATAAAAATCATTGTTGAAAAGTCAAACCCCAACCCTCGCCCAAAATTTAATTAAGAATTAAGAAGTTGTTTGATTAGGATCTAGGATTGTGAATTGAAGATCCTAAGACACAAATCATAATACATTGGGTTAAATGGATTAGTGGAGATTAGGTCTATTAATTAGATTAGACCTAGGGTTAGATTAAAGAATGGACTTAATTAGAGAATTGACTAAATCTAATCAATTATTGTCTTAGATTAGGTCAAGAATTCTCTAGATCAATTATAATAGTTGTAGTTGATCAAGTCCATGTCTTTAACGAGACCCAAGATGCTACACGATCTAGGATGAACTGTTAGATTGATCTAATCGAGACTAATTAAACCAATTGGTCTCTAAAGTAAATCAGACTGATGATCTTTAATTGGTAGCTCGCTTATCTGACTATTTCTGGTGGTATCTAAGGGAAGCTTTGACAGACTCTTCCATTGATCGAACTTACCTGGCCTCTTGGTGAAATTATGTTTTGATTGGATCACTTGATTATTCGAGCTGACCCATATCAGCTATATAAATTAGTGTGACTGATTTAGGTGCTCCTAGACCAGCTTATTATTGATCTTCCTTAAGCTGACTTGGTGAAGCCAATAGGAGAATCATGACAAGCTGATTCATCTGATCTTCTTTATTTCTTTAAATAAAATTCTCTAAAATTATTAGATTCTTAAAATAAAATAGTTATGATGATAACTAGATCATAGCCTTCCATTAAGTGGGTGATAATGGGTCCATCAGTTGGATAATTATTGGAGGCCTAAAGGCCTAATGCTTATCGACTGATGGAATTATCATTCATAATATGATTTCTTGGCTGTATCTTTCTAAATGATGGTTAGGTTAGCTAACCAAAGTTGGGCATAATTATTTATTGGTTTGATGGACCAAATATGGTCATGTTAATGATTGAACCTGTTGGGGATAAACCCCGCTCCCGCCGAAGTCTAGTTCGATGCTCAGCCTAATACAACCAGTAGCCGCAGAAGAGCTTCAACAGATGGGCTTCAGCCGAACCCTCAGCCGTCGAGCTTCTTCTAATCTGTTCAGTCGGTCGAACTACTCAGCTGCCGAGCTCCTTCGGACTCCTCAGCCATCGAGCTTCTTCGAACCCTTTCGACCGACCGAACCACTTAGCGGTCGAACTCCTTCTGACTCCCCAATCATCAAGCTCCAGTCAGACTCCCGCAAGAGCCGAACTCTCTTCACATCGTTACAGCCAGGTGCCTGCGGGAGCCAAACTCCCTCCAAGCTTCCTCCAGCGGTCGGGCTTCTACGAAAGCCAGACTCCCTGCGGACTCCTTCAACAGTCAAACTTCTCAATGGCCGAACTTTCATGAAAGCCGAACTTCTTATGACGGATTTCTACAGGCGATCCCACTACTAAATGGTTATACGACAATAATGATCGGCATTTATCAAGTCAATAACGATCGACATTTATCAAGTCAATAACGATCGGCATTTATCAAGTCAATAACGATCGACATTGATCAGGACAGTTACGACAATCATTAATCAAGGCAGTTACAACAAGCTCCCTCTATAAAAAGGATCCTCTAGATACGCTTACGCCAGGTTCTGAAAATCCTTCTCTTCTCCTCAAAACTCTATTGAACTCCACACTGAGCACTCCATTTCTATTGGCGCTGACTTAATCATCGGAGGGTCCTGCTGGAGCCACCCTCCATCAGCTCTGGATGGGACTTCATTTTGCAGGTTCCCGATGGCGACCTCATCGACCTCCACTCCAGCGGACTCCGACGATGGCCAGATTTTGCGTCAATAGATTGACGCTAGAGGAAGGGCCGAACCTCCGAGGTTCTCTTATTCTTAAAGAAGTGCTCGGCGATGATTTCTCTCTCTCCAGAGACCTCTCTTCCTCCTCACCAGAGCTCTCTCCCAAAGAGAAAATGCCTTCCATGAGAGCTTCGACTCGATGATCGGCAGCCTCCACATCCCGATCCCATCCAGATCCGTCTGCCCTTGCCTCAACTCTGGGAACTCAGGTTCCACCCATACCCGTTGTAAATATGGAGCAGTTCGACTTGCTCATCCGACAGGTCTGTGGCCTCGCGGATGCAATGCGGGCCATGCAATAGCCTCCGATGGCGACTCCATCAGGAAATCCGCCATGCAGACGTCGAAAATCAGCCCTAGAAAAGGGTACTCGGGTCGGTGTGCCCGCCGCCCCTTGGAAAGGAAAATAGAGAGTCGGGGATCCATGTTTGGATTATGGTTCTCCTTTAGAGGAGACCTCTCCCGTTTGTAGTCGGAAGCCCCCCAAGATCTGCAACCAAGATGATGCCCTCGATCACAGACTGCGGGAGATGGACCGGCAGATTGAAGAGCTCGACCACGTCGCCCCGGCTCATCATGCCGACGTCCATGCCGAACCTCCTTTCTCCTTCCGGATTATGCGAGAATCCATTCCACCAAACTTCGAGCTCCCTCAACTTGAAAGCTACGATGAAACTTCTGATTCGATTGATCATCTTGAGGCCTTCCACGCCATGATGCTACTCCATGGTGCTTCAGATGCCATATTATGCCGAGCTTTCCCATCTACCTTAAAGGGAGTAGCTAGAAACTGGTATTTGGCCTTGAAGCTGAGTACGATCTTCTCTTTTATCCAGATGAGCAGTCAGTTCGCAGCTCATTTCATCAGCAGCCGACGTCCGCGCCGAGGTTCGGATTCCCTGATGAATGTCAAGTAGAAGTAGGGGGAATCCATCCGAGCTTACGTCACCCAGTTCAATGCCGCGACATTGGAAGTCTGGGACTTGGACCAGTCTATTGCAATGGCCGCACTTAAGGACGGCCTTCAGAAAAATGACTTACTGTTCTCCCTGAAAAAAAAGTATCCCAGTGACTTCACTGATCTACTGGCTCGAGCCGAGAGATTGCCCGTGCGGTAGAAGCCTTCAAGTTGAAGGACGAAGAAGCCTTAAGAGAGTGATTGGCAGACAATGGAGATCCGAGCGAAGTTCGACCGCGCTCACGGACTCCCTCCAAAAGCAGGCGGACCCAAACTCCTCGGGCTCTCCACCGAGAAAGCCCTGATAGAGGGGTGCAAAGAAGTCCTCCTCCCAGAAGGTTCCACGATTATGCCCCCCTCAACGCTCCTCGAACTCAGATTCTCACCGAAGTTAAGAACCAGCTGCCAAGACCAGAAGGGTTACGATCTCCCCCAAACAAGCACGATCGAAGCAAGTACTGTCTCTACCATCGCGACCACGGCCACGACACTGAGGAATGCATCCAGCTACGAGATGAAATTGAAAAGCTCATCAGAAAGGATCGGCTGGGTAAATTCCTTCGATAGGAGAAGATCGGCTAAGGGCACTGCCGTAACCAGAAGCGATAAGGTCGGCCGCCTCATGGCGTCATCAACGTTACCCCAGGGAGGAGCTTGGTACATTGACGATTCATCACCTCCCAGCGTCAAGAGAAGCCCGCTCCAAATTGAGGAGGCCAGCATGAGATAGAAAAGGTCGTCCGCATGAAGAAACGTGGAGGAATAACCCTACCACGACCCTGAAACACAAGAAATTTGGGAATGCATTGCCAGTAACTTTTTTTCAATAAAATTCTTTTCTTTCAATAATATTATTTTTGGATGTATGCGATGACAGAGAAGAAGCAGTCAATAATTGCCATGTTAGGAACAGGAGGAGAACCTCGTCCTAACACGAGCAGGTCAAAGACCTTCAACCTCGGCTAGAGATAAGATCTCTCTCGAGCGACCGTGGATAACCTCAGCTAGAGATAAGATCTCTCTCGAGCGAAGGCCTCGTTCACAAAGGACGAGATGGGGGGAGAGGCCCTGATAGCGGCCCTTATGTGTCCCCATGGCCCGTTAGGAACAGGAGGAGAATCTCATCCTAACGCGAGCAACAACCTCGGCTAGAGATAAGATCTCTCCCGAGCGACCAAGTCAACCTCGGCTAGAGATAAGATCTCTCCCGAGCGAAGGCCTCGTTCACAAAGGATGAGATGGGGGGAGAGACCCTGACAGCGGCCCTTATGTGCCCCCATGGCCCATTAGGAATAGGAGGAGAACCTCGTCCTAACGTGAGCAACGACCTCGGCTAGAGATAAGATCTCTCTCCGAGCGATCGAGTCAACTTCGGCCAGAGATAAGATCTCTCTCGAGCGACCGTGGACAACCTCGGCTAGAGATAAGATCCTCTCTCGAGCGAAGACCTCGTTCATGAAGGACAAGATGAGGGAAGAGGCATGGACGATGGTCCGAATGTGCCCCCAAAGCCCATTAGAAATAGGAGGAGAACCTCGTCCTGACGCGAGCAAAGTCGAAGTTAGGAACAGGAGGAGAACCTCGTCCTAACGCGAGCGCCCGCATCAACCTCGGCAAAAGGGGATAAGATCTCCCCCGAGCGATCGGGCCAACCTTGGCTGGAGAGCTTCAACTTTTACTTCGGCCAGAAATAAGATCGGAGATAACCTCATCCTGAGATGAGATCTCCCCCGAGCTTCGACCTGGACCAGCATGAGGCTCAGAGGAAGACTTTGACAGTCGCCTTTTCTGCACTCCCTTCCTTTAATTTTCGAACTCGAGAGTGGGGGGGAATAGTGTTGGGGATAAATCCCGCTCCCACCGAAGTCTAGTTTGATGCTCAGCCTAATACAACCAGTAGCCGTAGAAGAGCTTCAGCAGACGGGCTTCAGTTGAACCCTCAGCCGCCAAGCTTCTTCTAATCCGTTTAGCCGACCGAACTACTTAGCTGCCGAGCTCCTTCGGACTCCTCAGCCACCGAGCTTCTTCGAACCCTTTCGACTGGCCGAACCACTTAGCGGCTGAACTCCTTTTGACTCCCCAATCGCCAAGCTCTAGTCAAACTCTCGCAAGAGCCGAACTCTCTCTACGTCGTTATAGCTAGGTGACTGCGGGAGCCGAACTCCCTCCAAGCTTCCTCCAGCGGTCGGGCTTCCATGGAAGTCAGACTCCCTACGGACTCCTTCAGCGGTCGAACTTCTCAATGGTCGAACTCCCATGAAAGCCGAACTTCTTATGATGGATTTCTGCAGGCGATCCCACTACTAAACGATTACACAATAATAACGATCGACATTTATCAAGTCAATAATGATCGGCATTTATCAAGTCAATAACGATCGGCATTGATCAGGATAGTTACGACAATCATGCAATAACAACAAGCTCCCTCTATAAAAAGAACCCTCCAGATACGCTTATGCTAGGTTCTGAAAACTCTTCTCTTCTCCTCAAAACTCTATTGAACTCCACACTGAGCACTCCATTCCTATTGGCGCTGACTTGATCGTCAGAGGATCCTACCGGAGCCACCCCCCACCGGCTCAAGATGAAACTTTGTTTTGCAGGTCCCCGACGGCAACCTCATCGGCCTTCACTCCAGCAGACTCCGACGATGGCCAGATTTTGCATCAACAGAATCTAATTGGACCTTTTCAATGGAGGCCAAAGCCTACCGATTAAAGACTGAGGCAAAATTAAATTACTAAAAATTATTTAAAGAAATAATTGGTGATGAACCTATCCTTAGATGTACATGAGTTGACCAACCAAAGTTGGGCTCGTGTGCAGTCTATGTAGATTCTAGTACTCACTAAGAAATTAGGATAATTTTTCAAATTGGAGGTAGAGGCTACTGGTTCGAATAAAATAGTAGGAGAACCTTTTGATTAAAGTCCAAATATTTAGGTTTAATGAATCCATTACTAATTAGATTTTAATTTTTCTTAATGCAGATATAGCCATTTTTCTATCACTCTAATCATTGTTGGACAATGATAAGTTGGTAGGATCCAACTTTGGTAGCTGATACTGAAAGTTGAAGATAGTCCTGAAGCATGAAAGGATTCTATATGTGTTGACGGTTCCTGCACCTAGGGAGCCAGCTTTCAATACACGTGGAACCATCAGAGATACTTACTAGAAGTGGCTTAGTGACTAAACTACTGTGCATTGTGTTATGCTGGCTGCCATGAGTGATGAGCTCAGTCATAGATTTGAGATAGCTCAGCCAAACGATATGCTTCAAGTGTTGAAGGATTCTTTTGGTACACCTGATGACATTGAAAAGCACAAGACTAATGCCATCTTCAATGTCAGGATGTGGGACGGAGCCTCCATCGCTATTCATGTACTGTACATGATCGAGCTGATAGAGTGATTAAGCAAGCTCGACTTTTTCTTACATAAGCAGCTTAGAAAAGATGCAATACTGAAATTGCTGCCCAAGTCCTATCTTCCATTCCTTACTCATTATAGAATGACAAAGCTTGAAGTTGACTACCATAGGTTACTGAGGTTGCTTTAGAACTTTGAGAAGGATCACCAACTCCACACGAAGTCAGTGAACTTTGTGGGAGGTTGATCTTTTGGTTCTCGATCCTTTAGAAAAGGAAAGAAGAACAAGAATAAGAAGGGAAAAAAGGTGCAAGTTTAGGCTGGGACATCTACGCAGAGCCAAACCAGGAAGATCAAGCCTGATAAGAGTCAAGCTAAATGTTTCTTTTGCAAATAGCAGGGGCATCGAAAGAGAAACTATCTTTAGTACGTTGCCTTCCTAGATCTGAACAGGTAAAGAAAGAAGCAAGCTATTGCTGGGCAAGGTATTTATATGATAACTTCTTGTGATTTTTCTATTTGTGATATTACTAATGGAATATTGGATACCAATAGCCCTTACCATATTTGCAATTCATTGCAGAGATTGTAGGTCGGTAGGAGATTCGACAAGATGAAAGATTCCTGAATGTTGGAGATAGAAGACCAGTTCTTGCTCAAGCTTTAGGAATCTTGAAACTTGTATTTGAGTCCCATACTATTATTCTTGATGATTGTCATTTCTATCCAAGTTTCTTTTAAATGTCATTTCTATAGGCCTTCTGGCCAAAAATAATTATAAAATTTTAATAAAAAAATAGTTTTGTAATATCATTATGAATGGTGTTACTATTTTCTCTAGACATTTGAACAATTGTGTGTATATGTTATCACAACCTATTAACATAGTATATTCAACTGGCAAGCATCGTAGATTAGATAGTATGTCAGATATCTACTTATGGCATTGTAGGCTAGGTCATATAAATAAGAATAGGATAAACTGGTTTACTCAAGAGGGAATCCTCGAAGTCAGTGATTGTGAATCACTTTCAACTTGTAAATCCTGTCTTCTTGGTAAAATGACTAAGTCACTTTTTACTAGAAAATATGAGAGAGCTACTGAGCTTTTGAGTCTAGTACATACTGATGTTTGTGGACCAATGAGCACAAGTGTCAGAGATAGATATTTTTAATAAATCACTTTCATAGATGATCTATACAGATATGAATATGTCTATCTGATGAAACACAAATCAAATTCATTTAAAATGTTCAAATAATTTTAAAGTGAAGTAGAAAAACAAACTAGGAAGAGTATTAAAACTCTTCGGTCTGACCAAGAAGGAAAATACCTTTTCAATGAGTTTTTCACATATTTAGGAGAGAATAGGATTCTCTCCCAATGGACTTCTCTAAGAATACCATAGTATAATGGCGTATCTAAAAGAAGAAATCGGACTATGTTGGACATGGTCCGATTCATGATGGGTTTTGCTAGCTTGTCGATATCCTTCTCGAGATATGCACTCAAATTAGCTTACTATCTGGTAAATAGGATTCCAAGTAAGTCTGTAGTTAAGACTCCATATGAGATATAGATAGGGCGTAAGCTAGTACTTTCACACCTAAGGATCTGAGGGTGTCCAGCTTATGTTAAACAATTAGTTACAGATAAACTTAGACCTAGGTCTGATAAGTGTACATTCATAGGGTACCTAAAAGAGATCAAAGAATTTTATTTCTATCATATTGATGAACAAAATGTATTCGTCAGCCTTAAGACAATCTTTTTGAAAAAGTAGTTTCTTAGTGAAGGAACTGTTGTCTCTAAGTTTGAACTTAATGAAGTTCAACAGGTAGCACTACAACAAAATAGGTTTTTAGCAATGCAAATATTTATGATGAAATAATTTACATTGCAAATATGATTATTAGCGACAAAAAAATATTTTCATCGTAAAAAAATATTAGAGATGGAAAAAAATTTCATCGCTAGTAATTTTTTATTTATGATGAAGATTTTTTTCCATCATAAATAATAATTATTATTGATAAAAAAATTTTATCATTAATAAACGATCTTTAATAATTTTTTTTTAAAAGAAAGTTAGATTATTAGTGATGAAAACTTTCTATCGCTAATAATCAATTATTTATGATGGAAAAGATAGTTGCATCATAAATAATAGATTATTAGTGATGAAAATTTTTCATTGCTAATAATCTTTCATTAATAAATATTTTTAAAATATTAAATGATAGATTATTAGCGATGAAAATTTTTCATCGCTAATAATTAATTATTTACGATGGAAAAGATAGTTGCATCGCAAATAATCAATTATTAGTGAAGTAAAATTTTCATCACTAATAATCTTTCATCAATAAATACTTTTTAAAAAATTAAATGATAGATTACTAGTGATGAAAATTTTTCGTTGCTAATAATTAATTATTTACGATGGAAAAGATAGTTCTATTGCAAATAATCGATTATTACCAACAAAAAATTTTCATCGCTAATAATCCTTCATTAATAAATATTTTTTAAAAAATTAAATGATAGATTATTAGCGACAAAATTTTTTTATCACTAATAATCAATTATTTATGATGGAAAAGATAGTTGCATCATAAATAATTGATTATTAGCGATAAAAATTTTTTATCGCTAATAATATTTTATTAATAAATACTTTTTTAAAAAATAAATTATAGATTATTAGCGATAAAAATTTTTTATCACTAATAATCAATTATTTAAGATGGAAAAGATAATTACATCGTTTATAATTAATTATTAGCGATGAAAAATTTTTGTCACTAATAATCTTTTATTAATAAATATTTTTAAAAAAGTTAAATGATAGATTATTAGCGATGGATATTATTTGTTGCTAATAATTGATTATTTATGACGTAACTATCTTTTTTAATATAAATAATTGATTATCAGCGATGAAAAATTTTTGTCACTAATAAGCTATCTTTAATAATTTTTTTAAAAAAATAAAATGCTAGATTATTAATGATGAAAATTTTTTGTTGCTAATAGTGATGTAAATTCTAGTTACATTGCAAATAATAATATTAATGGTAGAAAATTTCTATCGCTAATATTTCGTTGCAAATAAGTCGATCAAAGTTTTAAATTAAAAGAAATTATGAACTCCTTTAAAATAAAAAATCAAAAAAATATGGCATGCAGGGTTGATGCAATGGGGTCAAGGAGTCTAACCGCATCCACTGTTAGCTCGCCCGAAAGCAAAACAAGTATATATTTTTATATTTTTTAAAAAATTAGTATTTATTTAAAAATATTTTTATCTTTCTCTGAATATTACATAATTTTATAATTTAAATCTCATCTTCATCATTCATTATTTAAGTAGTTATCGTACAAGCATCATCGCAAAATATTACGTCGATCTGGTAGCTCTAGCTATGCAGATCGATAAAATTTGATTTCAATGATCACGAGCAATCGTATAATGATTTGATAGATAGAAACAACCAATGGGACCAAAAACTTAGAACGATAATTTTTATGATATTTTTAAAATACTATCCAAATTTTACTTCAATCAGATATAATTATGATAGTCAATTTAGTATGAGATGATTTGGACCGTTAATTAAAATATGAGTGATTAAAAGGCCAAATGACGTCCGATTATAAAATAATTTATTGACAAATGATCTTTGCTGATATTTGAATTATCTGTACGATGGTGATCATAAAATCTAAACTCCATGTATATGAATCATCCATGTTATGTACATTTTACAATAGCATAAGTATAATTGCTTAGAAACCTTAAGAACGTGTATCAAGAGACATGTAGTTTTAGATAGTTTATATACGTGTGATTTATATTTTATGATCACCACCATAAAAATGATCAAACTATTAGCAAAGATCGTTTATCTTAAAAAATAATCTAATAATCATACGTCAATTAGTATTTTAATCACTTATTTTTTATTTAATGGTTGAAATCATCATCCCCTGCTAAATTGACTATTATAATTATATCTGATTGAAGTAAAATTTTTTTAGTATACTAGAAATATCATAGAAATCATTGATGTAAACTTTTGAACTGATCGATGATTTTTATTTATCAGATCATCATGTGATCATTCATGATCATCGAAATTATTTTTTATCGATTTGCATAACTCATGCAATCTGATCGAGGGGATATTGTGTGATGGTGGTTTCAAGATAATTATTTAAATAATGAACGGTAAAAATAGACATTAAAATTCAAAATTACATGTAATCAAGAAAAAGAATTAAATTTTAAAATGATACTAATTCTTCTAAAAATAGAAAAGAAAAATACTTGTAGGATATTTAATAGTGAATGCGCTCACACCCATAACCCCATAGCATTAGTAAAATACAGTAATGTTTTTTTTGGTTTTCAAAATGTACATATTTTCTTTTTTAGAAAAATAGTTATTTATGATAAATTATTAGCGACGAAAATAATAAGTCACTAAAAATTAGTTATTTATGATGAATAATTATTTCCATCATAAATAATAAACTATTAATAATGAAATATTATTTTCATCTTAAATTATTTATTTTATTATTTTTTTGAGAGGAAAAAAAATTTAGTAAAATATTTGGTGAGAATTATTAGCGATAAATTATTTACGATGATAAATTTCATCGTAAATAATTAATATTAGCATTGAATTATTTATTTTCATCGTAAATAATATTTTTAGTGATGAAAGTTTCATCGCCAATAATTTTGTCGCTAGTAATCTTTAAATATTCCAACCCACTCCCGCAAAACCTACTTCGGCTTGTCTCCCTCTCTCTCCCCCTCGACTGCTCTCTCCCCTCCTCCTGAGCTTCCACTGATCGACGACTGCCTTTCTTATTTTCATCGTCGTTGTCGCCACCGTTGATGCCATCATTACTGCCATCATTATCGCCATCGTTGTTACCATCGTTGCCCTCACTGCTGTGCATTTTCGATCGATCGATTGTCGATGAAGGTAAATACTTGCCGATCGTGGATTAGATTATATTTTTTTAGTTATTCTTTCGATCTAGTGGCCAGTGACATGCGTGTTGTTGTGCAGTGGTCGGTGGCAGACATCGGCGCGGATGGTGGGTGCCTGTTGCCATGCATGGCAGTTGACGGCCCTGGTGGGAGGCCGTTGGTGGTGGGAGCGGAGGGCCGACACCGTAGGGGTTATGGGGCCACCATGGTGGGTGCCGAGGGGGCCGCGACGGTCGGGTGCGGGTGGTTGGGGTGCATGGGCATGGAGGGGCGCATGGCGGTCGGTGTTGTCTCTAGTGGGCAGCCATAGGTGGTGGGTGGTGGAGGGGAGCTGTAGGGTGTTGGGGGGTCGTGATGGCGGATACGTGGGTGGCATAGGAGCTGGGAGGATGGGGCGAGGGCCGCGACAGTCGGGTGGGGGGCGGATGGGAGTGCATGGCGCATGGAGGGGTGGCGGTGATGGCTTGGCCAATGGGGAGCCACGGGTGGTAGGCAGCGGAGGGGCAACACAGGGCTGGGGGGCCAGGGGGGCCACGATGGATGGGGGTCTGGGATAAAATGATAATGATAATAATAATTTTAATAATAATACTAAATTTTAAGATAAAATGATAAAATAATTAAAAATTAGATATTTTTAATAATTGAAATAGTTAGTTTTTAATTATATTTTTATGTTTTTATTTATTATAGTTTAATTTTATTATTTATTTAGTTCCTGTATTCCATGTTGATGATGATTTATTATTTTAATTTTAATTAACTAAATGTTTTAATTTCTAATGCATATAAAATATCTGGTCTGGGATCTGGATTGAGTTTTGATCAAGAATATGAGTCGAGATCTCAGTCTGGGATTTGGATCATGATCCAGGTTGGATCTCAATCTGAGATCTGGATCGAGTTCCAATCAGAGATATGAGTTGGAATCCTGTCCGAGATTTGGGCCATGATCTGGATCGGATCTTCATCTCAGATCCTATTTGGTAATTATATTATGCATGCAATCATGTAACCTTTGACTCCTATTCAAGAGTCAATCATAGGGTCCCCAAAACGGACTATGTGAATGGCTCTTGGATGCTCCAATTTGGGCAGTTAAAAAATGCATTAATATTTTATTGTTGTCATCATGTTCTATGTTCTATTATGAAAAACTCCATCGTAGTTATCTCGTTCATTCTCTGGGTACATATTAGATGCGGTTAAAATATGATCCATCTATATCATGTACTTAGAGAACTGTAGGGAGATGCTGTAAGATTTTTTTTCTGGATATGGAACAAGGAACAAAGCTGTGGCAACAATAAAAGTGATGCATTTTTGAAAGAGATAGGACCATATCTATTAGAAAGGAGTTGGTGGAGCTAGGATTCATGAATCATTATTCTTTATTGTCAGATGGATATCGACAAAAGTTGGATGAACATCAGGGGTATTTTTTTGCTTGAATATCGAAAAGGTATTCGAGATTTTATTGAATTTGCATGGTGTAAGGTTGATAGTGCAAGTCTGATAAAGTATCCATGTAAAAGATGTGTCAATATCGTGTATCATCACATATCACTTGTTGAGGAGCATCTGCTATGTTTTGGTATGGATAAGAAGTATCACTGGATATGGCATGGGAGGGTGATCCTAATGAAGTTGTGTACGATGATGATGATATTGAAGATGATATTGATACTGCTAAACCTATCGAACATGATGGTATATGTTTGCTACTGGATGATTTACATCAGGGTGTTAGCTCAAATGTACCCATGAGTACTAGTGAATCTCAAGGTAGTTCTGATCATGAATACAATATTAATGAGATAGAAGGGACTTCAGAACAGTTTGCAAAGTTTGTTCGGGATGCATGAGAGCCACTCTACCCAAATTGTGTGAAGTTCTCCAAGTTAGAGTTTTTGATAAAATTGCTTCATATTAAAACTGTAAACTGATGGAGTCAGAAGTCTTTTGATCAAAATTTATCATTGATTAAAGCAACTCTTCCTGATGGATCGACACTTTCGAAATCATATACTGAATTAAAAATGTATATGTGGGAATTGAGACTTGGCTATATTCCTATACATGTCTGCAAAAATGATTGTATATTATTTTACAAGGAGAACGAACAAGCAAGTGAATGTTCGCAATGTGGTGAGCCTAGGTACGAAATAGATAATAGGAAAGGAAAGAAGATACCTCATAAGGTTATAAGGTACTTTTCATTGATTCCAAGACTTTAAAGGTTGTATATGTCAAGTTAATTAAATGCATACTTTAAAGATTGCAGGTATGGCGCCAGGAAGGATACGACGACATTTGACTTCCCAGCCTACCCCTGAGCCTTCCCCAATTTCCACTGCTGCACCATTGGAGTCATTGGAGGGCCCTGTACAAGAGGATCCAATTGAGGCAGATTTGAGTGATTAGGTGGGCCCGAGTGATGTTTAAATATTTTTTACATTATAAAATTTGATTTTAATTTATCTATTAGGTTAATAGATGGTTAATATACTAATAATTTATTCATTATTTTTTTAGGCCATTCTATTCTGGTGGTGAGGCAAGGGTGAGGAGGTCCATCGAAGAACCTCATCCTTGAGCATTGGAGATGCAAGCACAAGGGACAGCATCTCCGCATCGAGATTCCACCAGGCTATACCAGACCTATTAGGGGATGGTGTGAGCCGTAATAGACTGAGCTGGGCATCATTTACCATAGCTTTGCCCCGATGATGCTCTTCGATTGGCATCAGGTTACACGACCTCAGAGGAAGGTCTTCTATAGCCACTTATAGGTATAATAATATTTATTTAAATATTTAATTAGCACTGTATTCTTATAATATTTATTATTTATAGGCTATTTTTGATATTATTAATTTTGAGCACGATCGTGTATGGTGAGCTGTAGATGATCATTTATGCTCATATTTCAAGGAGTATCGGCATCACATTCATCACCACTGATATGATGTAGTGCACGACCAGGGGGTGGAGGCAGCACGATAGTGGCCATATGACAGCATCACTATGGAGGACTGGGCTATCATATGCCGCATGTACGAAGATCCAACATATCAGATAATTTTTTCTTATTTAGAATTTAATAATTAAATATTATTTATTTTTAAATTTTGTTAATTACTGATTAATTTGAATGTTAACTATGCAAGATCGATGTGCCAAGAATGCCGCAAATCGGGCGAGACAGACAGTCTCACATTGTGGGGGTTCGAGGCCATTCGCTCGCCATATGGAGCAAATGGTAAGTAATTTCTATTTATCATATATTAACTCTTTAACTATTTAAATTTTTTTATTAATTATTCTTAAATTATAGAGAAATATAGAGGGTGGCGAGCTTCCTGGTAGGATCGATATCTACCAGCGGACACATCAGCGATGGTTAGGAGGATGGACAATCGAGAGCCAAGAGCTTTATGTATGTTTTTCTAACTATTTGTGTATTTGCATTTTGATTTTCAATACAAACTTAGAATAGCTATAAATTAAATTTTTAGGATCGTATGATAGATATTAGATCCCAACCTATCCTAGAGGGCTCGACTGTGCCTACAGATGATGAGATCTATGATCGGATGCTTGGTACGAGATCCTATTATGTTAGGAGGCTAGGGCATGGGATCAGAGCTCCTCCATCTTCACGTCTATCTAGGGCTGATATCCATGCTGCCTGTGATGTCCAACTGGCGGAGATATAGAGACAGGCTATTGAGGATCGACAGCAGGCTGCTGATTTGAGCGCATGCATTGATGAGTACCACTTGTTCCAGATGTAGATGATGGAACGGATGGCATAGATGGAGCAGATGATCCACATGATGAAGCAGCAGCAAACCAATCCGAGCTTTTCTGAGCACTCTCCTACTTCAATCCATTCTCCTTCTCTAGATATTGCCAGTGCTTGATGGTCGACTACCTATTTCTATATATTTTTATTTTGAATATTTTATATTTACAAAAAAAATACTTTTTATAATTAAATTTTTATGTAATGAAAAATAAAATTTATTTATGGATGAATGAAATGATGACATTTATTTATGTTTATTTATGGATGAATGAAATGATGACATTTATTTATGGATTTCTATTTTATTTTTTAAAATTAAAAAAATTAATACAAAAATATATTTTTTATTTTTTTTAAATATTATTTATGATGTAATTATTTGCGATGAAAAATTTCCATCGTAGATAATTTACAATAGAAAATTTCCATCATAGATAACTGATTATCTACGATGGAATTATTTCCATCATAGATAATCAACTATCTACAATAGAAATTTTTTATCACGGATAATCATTATCTGCGATAAAAATTTTCTATCATAAATAATCAATTATCTATGATAAAAATTTTTCATTGATAAAAATATTATTTACGATGAAAAAAAAAATATTTCTATCGTAAATAATTTCATCGTAGAAAAAGCGATGAATGTAGAAATTTTTTATCGACGAAAAGTTTTCATCATAAACAATTATTATTAGCGATGAAAAGAAAATTTTATCGTTAATAATTATCTACGACCCATTTTTTGTGATAAGAATTAGCAATGAAAATTCTATCGCTAATAATTATTAGCGACGAAAATTTTGCATTGCTAAAAATCTATTTTGTTGTAGTGTAGAAAGACCGACATGTGTAGCTGAACCTGAGTCGGATTTGATTAGATCAGATCTGAAGCCTAGTGTACCTACACCATTAAGGCGATTCGATAGAATACCATGTCATCCGGATAAATACTATAATTTTTTGGTCCAAGAGAGTGATCTCATCGAACTCGATGAGAATGATGAGGATCCAATCTTCTATATGGATGCTATGCAGAGACCTGATTCTGAGAAATGGCTCGAGGCCATGAGATCCGAAATGAAGTTCATGAAGGTCAATGATGTGTGGACATTGGTTGACCCATCTGAAGGGATTAAACTCATTGGGTGTAAGTGAGTCTTCAAAAGAAAGAGGAGTGCGGACGAAAAGATGGAGGCCTATAAAGTCCGTCTGGTTGCCAAGGGATATCATCAACGTTATGATATTGACTATGACGAGATGTTCTCTCCTATGGCAATGCTCAAATCCATTTGGATAATGCTTCTGATAACTGCCCATCTAGATTATGAGATTTGGCAGATGGATATGAAAACTACTTTTCTAAATGGAGAGCTGACCGAAGAGGTATATATGATACTATTGTGCAAGGATCCCTTAACATTATTGAGATTGAAGGAAGAGTGGGGCACGCCCCCTAGGGCACCTTGGCATGTGAAAGACCATAGAGAGAAAGAGATGTGGGAGAAAATGGCTCTGTATTGATTTTCTCAATTTTTCTCTTAAATCCTAGGGTTTATAATATACATGTATATATATCTATACATTGACCAAAATCCTGACCCATAAAAAACTTCCTAGGCTAATCCAGTCCGAATGCACTCATCCAAACCCATAAACACCCATGGTCTGATCATGTACTCAACCCTATATATCCAAACCTAGTCCAAACTCTGAGTAGCCCTCATGAGATCCTTAAACTAGGGCCTCATGACTGTGGAGGACTGAACCTCCATCCTAAAATCAAAATTGGTCCTAGCCTAGGACCACGTCTATCCTAGTCTCTTGGAGGCAATACCCTGACTCCTCCAGTAGTCTTCCAAAGCTTAGGAGCACCACTAATCCTAACAATCTCCACCTTGATGCTCCCAAGTCTTGGCAAACTCCATGTGAACTATCTACACCATCCTGCTGCCTCTAAAGCTGACATTGTCCCCTCAAAGCCACCTCGCCTTCCTAGCTACAACACTGATTTGTGCTCCACAGCTCCTGAGACTCATGCTCCACTGTACTCATTGGCTTCAAACTAATATCCTCCTGCTCTAAGCCCATGGCTACAACACCAACCTATGCTCCATAGCCCACCTAGATAGCTCATGGTACAAACTCTAACGCCTTCACCAATCCTCTTCAGCTATTGTGCACTCTTGGAGACCTTTGGGATGACCGTCTCCATAGCTGAAGTCTTGGCTTGCTTCTCAGCACCATCTTGGATTGTAGGATATCTTCTGCTTAGTAGCTGCATCATCTTTCCTAGACTTTTCTAGAGAACCTATAGTATTCATGCACTAGCACATGCTGTACGATCTGACATGATTTCTTTAGAACTATATCTATCCACCTGCACATGCTGCTCCATCTGGAATGGTGCATCACTGATGCTAGTGCTAGGATATCGATCCTTCTACACCCCTTCGCTCTAAACTCATACCAAATTTTCTCTCTACCTATAAAGCCACCACTCTGGAGCTCCACCTATACCCTAATTCCATCTGATATTGTAGAAGATCCTGACTCTATCATCAAGTCACTCGAGGCCAACCATCCAATGCTAAACTACTAGGCCTATCGTTGCACCTCATACATCATCGCTGCTTCTTCGGACCCTCCGCATTTTGCAGATCTCTCTGAAGCTATCTCGGATACCTCTATAACCAATAGGTACCTCTGAAACTTACAAGAGCTCATCCAACTCCTCTGAATCCAGTGACTAAATCCTAGAAAATTCCATCCTAGCACTTCTTCTCTTCTACCCCTACACCAACCGTCGCTTCAATTGCACTTGGAGGAACTATAGCTCAAATTTTGTCCTAGGCTCAGACCCACCTATCTCATTCTAAGGCTCTTAAGACTCCCTAGCTCTCCGTGAGACCTGCTTTCGATCTCCCCGAGATGCCTCTTGACACTTTTTATTGAGATATCTTCTTTGGTTGCTGCATCGTCGAGCCTCTCTCAACCCCATGTCTCTAGAGAAACACTATCGCAGTACTCCAGCACTTCTTGTCTTGTCTCGACACCACCTCCTCATACGTATCTGGGTTCTCTCTTACTATAGATAATCCATCCTCCACCTAAACCGTGACTCATCCTGGTGCTCCTACAGAAGAAACTTGATCTAGGATACTCTCGACTGCTAGATGCCCCTGGTGCTTCCTAAGACCCTTTGGCTCTCCCTGAGACCTACTCCTAGTCTTCCTAAGATGCTCTTGATACTCTCTACTAAGATACCTCCCTCGATTGCTGCACAGTCGAGCCTCTCTTAGCCCCTATGCCTCTAGGATAGCGCTACTACAACACTCCAATGCTCCCTGTCTGGTCTCTACGTCGCTTTACAGTTGCCCAGCCCTAACCTACTGGACCTCAATGGATCATCTATCTCCATCACCCTCAAGGGTCTAACTAGTCACATTGCCAAATACACCCCAAATACATTTTATAGCCTTCTACCAGATTGAATAGTTGCTTCTTCAGCTCCACCTTGACCTTGAGCCCTTGAGTAGTCTCTCCTCTATCACGCCAAATAAAATCATTAGCATCTCAGCCTTTATAATTTTTTTTTTTATACCATGTGAAGCCACAATCAAAAGAACAGCCACGAACAATAGAAAAAGATCAAAAATAAAAAATTTCTTTTTTTTCCTCTTGGAACCTTCTAGGCTTTTCCTTCCTTTGGCTCCTTCCTCCATTCCATCCAAAACTAAAATAGACTGCCATTGCCTCCATGGAATACCATCGACAAACCTCCGCCCGTGCGACCACTGCCAGATTTGTGCACCACCACCGTCGGATTGGATCGCCACGTCGGATCCATGCACCTCAGAGTGGAGAACCTTGTCCATGGGCTCTCCAACACCCCTACCACTGGCCTTGACTGTGGCCTTGGAGAGAAAATCCTTTCGATCGATCTCTGCCCATGCGACCACTGGATCCAGGTGCAGCCTGGTCGGAACACCACCACGGCACATCACTACCATTGTTCTCGGCCCACCATCGCTAGATCCGAGCTCCCCAGTCGGCTCTACGCCACACGCAAGTCACCATCGTTGGATCAAATGCCACCATGGCACCCACTGCCACCAAACCCCATCACCTACACCATCTTGTCGGCCTCCTTTACTGGAGGCTGCCTTGATATCGTGAGGTGCTTTCCGAAGTGGAGAACCCTCTCCATGGGTTCCCTATAGCCATGCTGCCGGCTCGATCGCTGCTACTGACATGCGAGTCTACTATCATGAGCCACTACCTTAGATGACGTCGTCGCCTGCGATGCTCCTTCCCAAAGAAGAAGATGGCCATGCCACCCCCTATTTGGATCTCCCACATCTTGCCTGCAAGTGCCACCACCAACCGCCTGCGGAATCCACCTCCACACGCCATGATCGGCCACCAGCTCATTGGAACCGACCTCCTGATGATGGGATCGATGCTGATTCACAGGATTTAGCCTACAAGCTAGACATCGACGGCCAATCACCGACCGCCAATCGAGAGGAAGAAAGGGAAGCCCCATCGGCCCTCCAAAATAACTTTCTTTTATTCTTTCATGGAATCTTTTTCTTGCTGGATCTCACCTTCATGCCTCTTTGATAAGATGGCTTTGATACCAATTATTGTGCAAGGATCCCTTGACATTGTTGAGGCTGAAGGAAGAGTGGGGCGCACCTCCTTCCTACGTGCTTGGAGGCACGCCCCATAGGGCACCTTGACATGTGAAAGACCAGAGAGAGGAAGAGATGTGAGAGAAAATGGCTCTATTTGATTTTCTTAATTTTTCTCTTAAATCTTAGGGTTTATAATATACATGTATATATATATATATATCTATACATGGACCAAAATTCTAAACTATAAAAAACTTTCTGGGCTAACCCAATCCAAATGCACTTATCCAAATCCATGTACACCCATGGTCTAATCATGCACTCAACTCCATGGATCCAAACCTAGTCCAAACTCTGAGTAGCCCCCATGAGACCTACAAATCAGGGCCTTATGATCATGGAGGGTTGAACCTCCATCCTAAAACCAAAATCGATCCTAGCCCTAGGACCACACCTATCCTAGTCTCCCGGAGCTAACATCCTAACTCCTCTAGTGGTCTTCTAAGGTTTGGGAGCACTACTAATCCTGACAATACAGCCTGAGGGGTTCACATCCATAGATAAGTCCAAGATGTGCAAGTTTCAGTGATCTATTTATGGATTGAAGCAGGTATCTCGGAGTTGGAACATGCATTTTGATAAGGTGATCAAAATATATGGCTTCATTGAGAATGGAGAAGAGCCCTACATTCACAAATGGGCAAATAGTCCAGCAATTATATTTTTTGTCTTGTACTTAGATGACATTCTTTTAATCGAAAATGACATCCCCATACTGTAGGAAATAAAAGTTTGATTGTCATCACAGTTCCTCATGAAGGACTTGGGTGAAGCATCCTACATCCTAGGGATGAAGATCTATAGGGATAAATCTAAGAGGATGCTTGGGTTATCCTAGTCCACGTACATAGATACTGTGCTGAAGAGGTTCAGCATGGAGAATTCTAAAAAGAGCTATCTTTCAATAGGCAATAAAATTTCTCTCTCTAAGAAGGATTGTCCGACAACTACTGAAGAAAGAGATTGTATGAGTAGAGTTCCATATGCTTCGATAGTGGGATCTATCATATATGCCATGATATGTACGAGATCAGACGTGGCATACTCACTAGGAGTAGTGAGTAGATACCAATTTGATCCTAGGAAAAATCATTGAAAAATGGTTAAAGCCATCCTTAAGTATTTAAAAAATACCAAGGATCAATGGTTGGTATATGATGAGTCAAATTTAAAACTTATGGGGCTTACAGACTCTAGCTTTCAATCTAACCATGATGATAGCAAAAGCATGTCGGGTTACATCTTTACTCTAAATGATGGAGCCATCTACTGGAAGAGTTTCAAGTAGCATACCATGGTAGACTCTATTTGCAAAGTAGAGTACATCGCAGCATCAGATGCCACGAAGGAAGCTATGTGGCTAAAAAAATTCATCACCGAGCTTGGAGTAGCACCCTTCCTAAATAGTTTGGTTCTGCTCTACTATGACAACACTAGTGCCATAGCTCAGACGAGGGAACTAAAGGCACACCAGCTGACGAAGCACATTCTATGCTGCTTTCATTAGGTTTGAAAGATCGTGGATCGAGGTAACATCAATCTTTAGAAGATCGATGGAAAGGAGAACCTGACTGACCCATTCACTAAAGTCCTGACGATAAAAGAGTTTGACAATCATAAGTCAAAGGTGGGTATTAGATACTATGCCGAGTGGCTTTAAGACAAGTGGGAGTTGTTGAAAAATGTATCCCAAAGCTAATCATCAACCTGTTGGTAGTTGAGCTATATTGTAATTATAATTAATTTATTACCAAAATATATTTTTAGCATTTTTCATCATAAATTTTTATCTTCTAACGAACTCCATTATTGTGATAAAGTCCTTAGGACTATTTAGGTTTGATAAAGAGAGAATTTATCAATTAGTTCTTAAAACTATTCATGATTAAATGATAGATTGTTAATAAGGATGATAGCATCTATCGAGCATAGATCGTTGTACACCATATAGGTTGGTTATTCTCTTAACCAAGGGTATGGAGATATTGGTATGGTATACAAATAAGATGTAAGGATACATCATCATTAAACGTGACCAACTCCAAAATATTTTGCTATCGAGAATGTCTTTGATGAGATATAGGTATAAGTGTCCCTTAGATCTGAGATCACCTCAGTGGCTTGCAAGAAACTCACTATGCTTTGGTACTGGACTAACTAAATTTTTAATTCAGTAATGGAAGACTTCTAGGTAAAGTCAAGTACCTGCAAAGTGGGTGTGTGATCAAAATAGAATTGACCACTCCAAGAGTTGAAGAAGAATGTATCACTGTATTTCAATATAGCAAAATCTTGGCCATGGTAATCCATGAAATGAATTTATTATTTTAAAATACAATGTGGACAGCCTGATCAAAGTTGATAGTTTGACTCTGAGATGTCCTACGAGCATTTTAGTCAGGAGGATGAATTATATGGAAACTATATCTATATGGGTTCTAAGGATGTTGTTTTACACATTTGACCTATCCGACTGTCGGGTACCATTGCTAGATAGTCATTTTGATTGATATAAAAATTTATTCCTATTCTACTGGCTTAGGTTTAGACCTATGGAATCACACACATTAGAATTTATGATCCAATCGGATGATTGATTAATGATTGAGAATCATTCTAAGGTTAAACGATCAATACGATTAATGTTTAACCTAGTGCAAATATTGCAGGAGGATCGATTAGCAATTTGATTGCTAAATGGATTAATATGATTAAGTTAAAGGATTGAGATTAAATTTAATTAAATATAATTTAATTAGATTTGGTTTGGGCTTGATTAGATCAAGTCCAATTAGTTTATTGGATAAGCCAATTGCAAGGAAGAACTAGTCCTAGTTCAACTAGAACTTGGATCAACCCAATTTTTTAATTTAATTAGAATATTAAATTAAATTAAATTAAATTAAATCTAATTTAATTAAATTCTTAATTAGGTTAGGGCTTAATTTAATTAGATTAATTTATTTTTGATTTGATTTGGTTTGAGAAACCATATTTAAGCAAGTCAAATATAGAATCCAAGTAAGACTAGGATCCATCTTGCTTATGCCACCTATATCCCACCCCCCCCATGCCTTTTCTCTCTTGTTTTTGGTGACAAATCTCCTCTCTCCCTGATCATCATGCATGCCCATCCTTCTCCTCTCTTTCCTATATGGCATCTTGTTATGGACCAGATCAATAGATGGGAAGTTGTTGAAGTTTGTTGGACTCTATATAATAGAATCCTAACAAACTTGCTCTCTTCCCATGTGTGCGGCCCATCCTAATTTCTTCTCTGATTTTCATGGTTAAAAGAAGAAATTTTTATGTGCCTATCCTAGTGGTCCATGCCTAAAACAAAGGGGCACCCAAGTGTTGGGTGCCCCAACAACTTGCCATATGTGTTCTTACCCTGTGTAGGAATTTGACCCAACGATGACTCTTCCATATCTCTTTATAAGGAGGTCTTTTTGGGCTTAATTTTAGACTAAATCTAAATCATTGACAAGACTCTTGGGCATGTGAAAATTAGAGAGAGAAACTCTTGGGGCATGGGGATTTCATAGACACCAATCAAGGTGTCTAGGTAAGAGAAAAGAAAAGAAGAAGAGGGTCTTCTTTTAGGATTCTTTTGCTCTTCCTTTCTCCTCCTCTTTCATAGAGATTTTTGAGAGTTGTTTCAGATCAAAAGTATCTTACTTTTCTTCTAATTTTTTGGAGTGTCCAAATCCAAAAGAAGAAAACACTGGATCGACTATCGAAGAAAGATCAACACAGTACTAGCATACTGTGTTGATTTCTTGCATAGGACTTCTGATCGGGGTTCATGGGCTCGTATGGACATTTCTTAGAGGTTGGATGTGTGTGCATTTAAGAGCATCATCCTCAAGTCTGAATCAGTAAGTTAGAACATCTAACTTGCATAGGTAATATAGATCTAATCTATTATTATATACCTACATTAGATGTAGTGTAGATGCATGTTGATATGATCAACATGATTTTTTCTTTCTTATATTTTAATTTTTGATTTACTCTCATGTAATAATCATGTAATAGAATCTTAGATCTCAGGGTTCTCTACTTTTTATGAATAAATTTTGATTTACTTTAGTCTTTCACTGCCTAATCTTAAAAAAGTTTCAAAATCTAGTCCTAAAATCCTAGATCTAGTTTCTTCAATGAATATCTCCGAACGGTCCACATTTCTTTATGTTGGACAACGTAAAGGTTTCAGATAGATACTCAAGCAACATATCAAAGCATATAAATAGTAAGGATGTCAAACTTGAAAAATTAAAGACTCATGATTATCATGTGCTGATGTAGGAATTGATCCCAATAGCTATTCATCGTGTGTTACCAAAAAATATCAGAAAAGCTGTTATTCATCTTTGCAACTTTTATAAAGATATTTGTGCAAAGAGATTGCTTAAAAAAGATGTAAAAAAAATGATGGTAAGGATGGTGACTATATTATATGATCTGAAGAAGATATTTCTATCATCATTTTTCATGGTTATGATGCATCTCATCGTGCACTAATAAAAGCATGATGTTGTCGTTAAGATACAGTATTTATCAATTTAATTTTGATTTTTTAAATAATTAAAAATAGATAGTAAATAATGAGTCGGGTCGAATCCATAGAGAAGACAGTGTTTTAATTTTGATAACATTGATTTTTATAGAAAAAGAATTTTTAAAAATTAATTTAAAGTCAAAAAAATAAAATTATAAATAAAAAAATTAAAAGATGTGAAAAATAAATTTGGTACTAAGATCTACTATTTAGATCTTAACATCTACTTATAATTAAATTAAAGAGCAATAATTAAAGTACAAAAATTAAATTATAATTAAAAATAAAAAGCTAAAATTTAAAGTGCATAAAAATAAATTTTGTATTAATTTAAAAGTTCATAATTTAAATACATGAAATTAAAAAAGAAAAAAAAATTAAAATAATCTGATCTTTGATCTTGGATCGGTGTTGGCATTGAGATAGTGTAGAAGCTAGCTCTTCTTCACAGCACCCATTGCCTTGAAGTAGCATCTAACCCAAGCATGGCTCTAACCTTTACCAAACTCTTTCCCATGACTGAAGATAGATTGAAACCTTTGCTTAGGATCTTATTTATAAGTGTTGGAGGATAGAAACCTTTATTGTCAGCCAATGTGAGACTAAAACATCATGTAGATCCTTGTATACAAAAGAATCCAAGTAAAAATTGACTTAAAATACTGCCTAATTGAGCTCTATTGAGTTTTGCATCTTTTGGCCGTCAGATGGTGATCGATCGGATCAAAAATCACCTAAAAAGCTTTGTAAAAATTCTAAATCAAGTCGAAATGGATATTAACCATTAGATGGCATTGATCAGGAAGATTTGGGCCATTAGATGATCGTTGGGAGGTTGGATAACCATCGGAAGCTTCCTGGACCATCGGATCGATGCCTGGAATGCGCGCTGCCATCGGATTGCGATCAGGGAGGCTGATGGAAATTGAATCAAAGTAGGAAAAAGCCTTGGCTATTAGATTTGGACTGCAAACCATCATGATGCATGCTAATCTATAGCTATAGCAAGTGCACCACTCGATCAAGTAATAAAGTGAATGAGTAGAGTATCGTCCCTAGAGGATTGGAAAACAAGTACTGAAAAACTCTTTCCTATGTTTTATTTAGAAGACCAATTTATGAGAATAAGAAATTAAAGAATAAAATAAAGAAATAATTAAAAATTTTAAGAAAATAGAGAGAGTGTAATTATTAGGATTTTAAACTTAAGAGCAATGAGTTACTAAGGCAATCGATTCACTAACTCAGTCAATACAATATTCAGGTTATTAGATTAATTTTATTTCATGTGACGGTGGAGTCTCCTAATTTATTCACTATCCTTTGGTCCAGGCATAGCAAAACTATCAATATTTATTAATTATCCTTTGGTCTAGGTGTAATTTAAATAAATATTAATGCATTAAGTTTTGTGAAACCCTCTAATTAAAATACGCTGCGTCCAAAGCGCACTAAAATTTCTGCATGCATATGAATTCTAATTTGATTCATAATACAAGGTATATAATCAAGAAGCAATAACATAGATGTACTTGGTCCGTAACATCTATGTTCATCAGATCAATTAGAAGATGGCCAGTAATCTAAAAGCATTAAGATCAGATTTATATACTCCTCATGAATAAAATTTAAAATTAAAAATAAATCATACTGAATATTGCATCAAAAGAGTGGCTACACCTTAGCCTTAGTAAAAGAAAATTTAGTTCATGATAACAAGTTCAAAAATAGCAAATAAAATAAAAAGCATAGAGAAATTAGACTGTTTGATTGCTGAAATTGATTGTCCGTTGCTCTTGGTGTGGAGAACTTGGTGAAGAAGAAGAGGCTCCTTGATCGATGTCTTGATTGTCGGAAGAAGAAAAAAAAAATTACAAACCCTTCCTTTTCTCTCAAAAATCTCTCTTCTCTTTCTACCTCTCTCCTCTCTTTCTCTTCTTTTTCTTTTTTTTTTATTTCTCTGACTCTCTCCCTTTTCTCTCTTTTTTTTTCTCTCACTCTCTTCTTTTTTTTTTCTATAGCAACAATAGGTTTTTTATAGGCTAAGAAATCATTTCTTCCCCAAAATCTTTTAGAAATTAGGTTTAAGACTCCCAAAACAACTCAAATTAGGATTTGGATGACTCTGACCATTGAATGTTGATCAAATGGTCCAAAAATCACTTAAAAACCCTTTAAAATATCCTAGATCAAGTCAAAATTCATGCCAGCCGTTAGATCTATCATTGGATTGAATCTGAATCATCCGATCACGCACAAAGAAGGCTTCTAATCTTTAGTTTAATGTCGGGATGAATCTCAGCCATTGGATCTCGACCGGGAGCTACGGATGTTGTTCGTCAGTGCATTCATTTCGGCCGTCCGATCAAATCTCAGTGAAAGGCGCCCGTCGCATCAAACAAAATTTCTAAATTATCCTCTGTAGACCATGCACAAGCTCGGTATTGCGTGGACCACCGCATTCTTCAGCCAATCAGAGCGCGCTTCTTCATGTGAAATTTTCGAAATGCCCTTAAGTCGGTCCACCATGCACCACGAAAAATGCTGACGTCATCTTGACATCAGCACTGCATCAGCAGGTCGGTCTGCTGATGCGGTCGAATCGGGCAGTCTGTTGAGCCAATTTTCTGAATCGGTTTGAACCGAATCAATTTTTTTTCTTTGAAATTTAATTTTGGGCTGGTTTGAAGTCCGTTTTGCCTAAAATTTATTTCATCTGAATCAGAAAAATAAGATATTCATATTGGTGGCCTTCTTTCCTGCATAAAATTCATAAAAAGTATCAATTTCTAAAGAAATAGATTAATTTATTTTATAATTTAATACTTTTATTAGTATATTTTTACCACTTATCACACCCCCCAACTTAGTCATTGCTAGTCCCTTAGCAATGTTTTATTTAATACCATGTTTCAATAAGATTATCCATCATAAAGATAAAATCTAGGACTAAAGGTCAAAAAGTTTAGAAAATACTGCTAATTAAGCATTGAGCTTCAGAAGCAAATTTTTCAGTCAATATAATTAAAAACTTTCTTAGAGTACATCAAAGATCTATAGCACTTGTGTTCGTGATGACTAACTTTAGCATTTCAGTATTAAATTAAAAGAACAAAAGTATCCTCTCTTATCACCTATTTTGGTCAATTTTCTATACATTCTCAATTTTATACTCATGAATTAAGGTAGCTTTCACACTGCCTTTTTTTTCTTTTTTTTTTTACTGTGCTGAGCATCCTGGCCTTTCCTTCACCATTTTACATGAATTTTCACACTTGACCTAGGTGCAGAGACCCAGTTACTAGGCTTTGGGCAATCCACATATACTCTATCTTTTGCACTTTATTTTTAGGCAGGTAGCTCTTTCCTTAAATTCAAGTTTCTTTGATTAGAATGTATATTAATTATCAATTTTTCAAGTGATAATTGAATCCTCAGTTGGCCTTATAATCAATACCTACTTTGCCTTGTTAGTGTGCATGTGCAATTAGAAGTGCTAATAGTCTTTTAATGACCTAAGTAGGCTGCTAAAAGTTGACCAACTAATCTACTTCTTTAACTCGTTACATTCATTAGCAAATAATTCTATCTTTTATCACTTGTCCAGTCTATCTTGCTCAAGATTTTCTTCTTGACACATGATTTTTTTTTATTATTTTATTATTATTATTATTATTATTATATATATATATATATATATATATATTTATCCCCTAACTTATTCTACATTGTCTTAAAGGAGAAAGAAAAATAAAGGGTGCAATAAAGGATAGGAAGGAATACACCTGATTTGGTTCAGTCTGGTTCTTTGGAGCTTTGAAATTTTGCTTGAGCTCTCATTGATTTTTCTGCAAAATTAAAAATACACACCAGAGCAGTAAAAGAGCAATAATAAATTACTAAAAAATAAAAGAAAAGAAAAATGATCAAAACTAAAAAGAAAAGAAACAACCTATCTAGTAGTTCTGATTTATAGTCTTCAGCTTGACTTTCTTTGAGTTCTAAAATGGATCAATCTGGTGCCACTTCAATTGGAATACTTTCATATTTGGTCGAGTCCTCTTTCAATTGGACATTGCTAGCTTTTATAGTCTCAAACCTATTTTCTACAGAATTCTCATATACTGAATTGTCAATAATATCAATTAGAAAATAAGTTTGATTATCATCAGGATGTTTAGTATCTTTGAAAACATTAAAAGTAACTTGTTCATCTTGGACTCTAAGAATTAATTTTTCCTTGTTGAACATCTATTAAAGCTCCTCCAGTAGCTAAAAAGGGTCTCCCTAAAATAAGGGGTACATCATAATCTTCTTCCATATCAAGAACAATAAAATCAATAGGGAAAATAAACTTGTTTACCTTTACCAAGACATCCTCCACTATACCTCTTGGATATTTAATGGATCTGTCGGCTAATTGAAGAGTAATAGTGGTAGGCTTTGGTTCTCCTAGACCCAGCTTCCTGAAAATAGAAAAAGGCATGAGATTAATACTTGCTCCTAAATCACATAAAACTTTATCAAAACTACAATCACCAATAATGCAAGGGATAGTAAAACTCCCTGGATCTTTTAGCTTCTGTGGTAATTTATTTTGAAGTATTGCTGAGCATTCTTCATTCAAATTTATTCTCTCATGCTCCTTCAGCTTTTTCTTATTTGTTAGGATTTCTTTGAGAAACTTGGCATACCTGGGCATTTGAGTAATAGCATCTACAAAAAAATATTAATATGTAAATTCTTTAATATTTTGAAAAAGTTAAAAAATTTCCTTATCTGGATGCTGTATTTGTCTCTCTAGGAATGGTAGTGGCGGCACGTAGGGCTTCACATTTGGATCGGCAAACCATATACCTGGAGACCATCCATCTACTGGTTGTTTTGGTGACTGACGAATTTTAGTTGATGGTTCCTTATTTGTAGTTGGCTCTTCAGTCTCTTTCTTCTGATGTGGCTCCTCCAGCTTTGTACCACTTCTTAGGATGATAGCATTGACTTGCTCCCTTGGATTGGTCTCCGTGTTGCTGGGCAAGGATCCCTGAGGTCTCTCGGAGATTATCTTAGCCATTTGACCTATTTGCATCTCCAAGTTTCGAATTGCTGCTGCTTGGTCCTGCCTAAGTTTGGCTTCCAAATTTTTTATAGTTGCTTCTTGATTTTGCATGAATTTGACCATCAGCTCTTCCATGTTGGACTTCTTTTTAGGTACTTAGAACCCCAGGGGTGGCTGTTGTACTACATTTTGATTGCTCCATGAAAAATTTGGGTGCTGTCTCCACCCTTGATTGTATGTGTTGGAGTAGGGATTATTTTGTTGCGGCCTAAAAAATTTATCAACATAATTAGCTATATCAGTTGCTTTAGAAAATAGATTACCTATCTGACAATTGCTCGTATCGTGTCCTCCTCCACATAGGTCACAGGTGATGCTCTGAATATGCATAGCTGTTCCCTTCAAGTTATTGACTTCGGCTCTAAGGGCTGTAATTTCAGTTAGTAAAGTTGGCATGCAATCTACTCCCTGCATAGCTGCTGGTCTTTTTGGCATTATGCATTCTATCTACCACTGATAGCTATTTGGTGCCATCTCATCAATCAGATCGAAGGCTTCTTCCTCCATTTTTTGGTTAATGGTTCCTCTTGCTGCTGCATCAATCATAGAATGATTAGTAGGAGATAAACCATTATAGAAAGTTTGTACCTGAAGCCATATGGGTAGTTGATGATGTGGACATCTCCTCAATAATTCCTTGAAATGCTCCCAAGCCTCATATAGTGTCTCCATGTCCATCTGCATAAAAGAAGTGATATTGTTGCACATCTTGGCAGTCTTGGAAGGTGGAAAGTACTTGGCTAAGAATTTTTGGGCTAGGACATCCTAAGTTGTGATAGAACCTGCAGGAAGAGAATGAAGCCAACTTTTAGCTTTGTCCCATAAAGAGAAAGGAAATAACCTTAATCTAATAGCATCATCCGACACCCCATTAATTTTAAAAGTATCATAAAGTTCAAGAAAGTTAGAAATATGGGCATTCAGATCATCATGCACGTGTCCACTGAATTGGACAGTTGATTGAATCATCTGGATCATCGTCGATTTTATTTCAAAGTTGTTTGCTCGTACAGGCGGTCTCCTGATGCTCGAAGCTGCATCGGCTATAGATGGTGTGATGTAATCATTTAATGGATGATGTACTGATCGAATAGCTTCATGCTGTCCTTCGGTCGCCATATCCAATCCTAGATTGATGTCGTTAGGATCTTCAGCTGCCATGTTTCTTTCTTGTTGTAGTCTTCTAATGGTCCTTTCAATTTCTAGATCTAAAGGTAGTAAGTTACTATGTCCAGTACATGTCATGCACTGAATAATTTTTTTTAAAAAAAATAATAAAAATTAAAAATAAATTTCTAAAGTAAAGCTAGGATCAAAATTTTAATATTGTTTTAGACACAATCTCCGGCAACGGTGCCAAAAACTTGATGCAGTGCTAATCTATAGCTATGGCAAGTGCACCAGTCGATCAAGTAATAAAGTGAATGAGTAGAGTATCATCCCTAGAGGATTGAAAAATAAGTACTGAAAAGCTCTTTCCTATGCTTTATTTAGAAGATCGATTTATGAGAATAAGAAATTAAAGAACAAAATAAAGAAATAATTAAAAATTTTAAGGAAAATAGAGAGAGTGTAATTATTAGGGTTTTAAACTTAAGAGCAATGTGTTACTAAGGCAATCGATTCACCAACTCAGTCAATACAATATTCAGATTATTAGATTAATTTTATTTCATGTGACGGTGGAGTCTCCTAATTTATTCACTATCCTTTGGTCCAGGCATAGCAAAACTATCAATATTTATTAATTACCCTTTGGTCCAGGTGTAATTTAAATAAATATTAATGCATTAAGTTTTGTGAAACCCTCTAATTAAAATACGCTGCATCCAAAGTGCACTAAAATTTTTGCATGCATATGAATTCTAATTTGATTCATAATACAAGGTATATAATCAAGAAGCAATAACATAGATGTACTTGGTCCGTAACATCTATGTTCATCAGATTAATTAGAAGATGGCGAGTAATCTAAAAGCATTAAGATCAGATTTATATACTTCTCATGAATAAAATTTAAAATTAAAAATAAATCACACTGAATATTGCATCAAAAGAGTGGCTACACCTTAGCCTTAGTAAAAAAAAATTTAGTTCATGATAACAAGTTCAAAAACAGTAAATAAAATAAAAAGCATAGAGAAATTAGACTGTTTGATTGCTGAAATTGATTGTTCGTTGCTCTTGGTGTGGAGAACTTGGTGAAGAAGAAGAGGCTCCTTGATCGATGTCTTGATTATCGGAAGAAAAAAAGAAAAAATTACAAACCCTTCCTTTTCTCTCAAAAATCTCTCTTCTCTTTCTACCTCTCTCATCTCTTTCTCTTCTTTTTCTTTTTTTTTAATTTCTCTGACTCTCTCCCTTTTCTCTTTTTTTTTCTCTCACTCTCTTCTTTTTTTTTTCTACGGCAACAGCAGATTTTTTATAGGCTAAGAAATCATTTTTTCCCCAAAATCCTTTAGAAATTAGGTTTAAGACTTCCAAAACAACTCAAATTAGGATCTGGATGACTCTGACCGTTGGATGTTGATCAAATGGTCCAAAAATCACTTAAAAACCCTTTGAAATATCCTAGATCAAGTCAAAATTCATGCCAGCCATTGGATCTATCGTTGGATTGAATCTGGACCGTCCGATCATGCACAAAGAAGGCTTCTAATCTTTAGTTTAACGTTGGGATGAATCTCAGCCATTGGATCTCGATCGGGAGCAGTGGATGCCATTCATTAATGCATTCGTTTCGGTCATCCGATCAAATCTCAGCGAAAGGCGCCCGTCTGATCAAACAAAATTCCTAAATTATCCTCTATAGACCATGCACGAGCCCGATGTTGCATGGACTGCCGCATTCTTCAGCCAATTGGAGCGCGCTTCTTCATGTAAAATTCTCAAAATGCCCTCAAGTCGGTCCACCATGCATCACAAAAAGTGCTGACATCAGCACTGCATCAGCGGGTCGGTCTGCTGATGCGGTTGAATCAGGCGGTCTGCTGAGCCAATTTTCTAAATTGGTTTGAACCGAATCAATTTTTTTTTTTGAAATTCAATTTCGGACTCGTTTGAAGTCCATTTTGTCTGAAATCTATTTCATCTGAATCAAAAAAATAAGATCTTCATATTGGTGGCCTTCTTTCCTACATAAAATTAATAAAAATATCAATTTTTAAAGAAATAAATTAATTTATTTTGTAATTTAATATTTTTATTAGTATATTTTTACCACTTATCATAGCACAGCCATCCGATGGTGCAATTACTATAGCTATGGACCGTGTGAACCAGGCGCATTTGAAGATCGGACCAATCAGCACGTGGCAAGCCCTATGAAATTATCATTTTGCTCTTGTACATACTGATGAATTTTTTGTAAATCCTTTGGTGGTCTTTGTCCACCACGTGGCATGCACCGATTGGGTGATATTTGCTGAGCTGATGGTCTATGCCTAGTTTTATGGACCAATGGATGACTTTTGTGGCTGAGCTAGCTTCAGTGGCACACCAACTTGGGTTGAATTGATGAGCCAATTGAGCTATTTTTTTACTTTTTTCTTTAAAAATTCATATCTGATCCATTTTAGCTTCATTTTACTCTAAATTTATTTTATTATGATAAAAAAGTAATTTTTTACTGATAATAACATTTTATTTTTTTTATAATTTTTTACTTAATTTTTTAATTAATAAAATATTAATTTTTTAAATATATATAAATTAATTATTAATTTTTAAAAATTAAAATAAATTAATTATTAAATTAATACTTTTATTGATAAATTTTTGATACTTATCACATTCTCCAACTTAAGCTTTACTCATCCTCGAGTAAAAAGAAAGAATTTAGTTTTAGATACCTTTAACTTTAGAGTTTTGAATTTTATCTAAGCAATTTTCAAAATGGCCATTGATGTTCAGTAGAGCATAAGTGAGACATGTCATTGGGATATTAGTGTTAGACTTATGTGTCCTAGAAGCCAGATTGGCTGACACTTGTAATATACTTCTAAGGGTAAAATTATAATTTTGACTATAAATAATAAAATAGATTATTTTCTATGATAGTGTGTATTTGAAAGTGTCTATGATACATCCTTTGAGTTAATGATAATAATAGGTCATATTTTCAAGAGTTGAGAATTTAAAACATAAATTTTCATTATTAACTCATAAAATGCTTTCGACCGTAGGATCATCATGAGGATGGTGATTGATCCGGAAGGTTGGTGTATGATCGCTTCTTTAGGATAGATGAGTCTTGAGTCTATGGTGTAGAGACACCAGAGCGAGAGTACAGGTACTCGTTAGAGAACGAGGGCACTGAGCATCACCACCTCGAGCAGTCATAAGGAAGTCTACCTTCATGTCGATGATTGGATCGAAGCTGCAGTGGTGCGTTTGGTTCTTTGACCTGAGGTACATCGGTAGTTCACCTTAAGGATGTTAGGGTTTGACTACACTATAACTCAGTCTCCTAGCCATTCGAAATCCTGAGGTATATGTTGGCTATAATATGTTCATTGTAGGAATTAGATTACACCAATAGGGGATCTATCTACCTCGAAAGATGAGGAGCAGCCCTATGATAATCATGAGAATCAAGTCCATAAGTCCATGGCCATGGCAGAGTAAAATTATAGAAAGAGTTTTTATTAAGATTTTCACATTGGACTTGAATCGAATGATTAATTCATATGATGGATATTAGGATTTATCGAGATCATCTTAACCCTAATTTGGTCGGAGCTCAAGATAGAGGAACCTAATCACATAGGTAACTGCATGAGAGATTCGCTTTTAGCTTTGATGGATTGCCACCATATGCTGCTAGGTATCATTGGTGGATTTTAGAAGCAATTAAAATAATTTGGATGATCGATCATACTAGTTTGAATCAGAAAAGTTTTGATCCATCGAAAGGTGTTTCGATGATGTCGATTGCAACATATCCCATTACCATATGAAACTGAACCTAACTGGGTCACACAAATAAGGGTTTAGATCTGAATGTCATCAATTGGACTAACCTAGTTTATTCATTTGAATAAGGTTCAATTAGGTTCAAGAAAATCATGCTAGCATATGATTGAGCCTAATGTTCTCCTTTAATAATCATTAAAGGTTGTCTCGACTGAGCCAAATGTATTTGGACTCACTCAAGAATCTTTACTTGATCTGACTGAAACTTGTCTAGATCAGAAAAGGGTTGTCTTAATTTATGAGATAAATTTAAGACAACACCTATCATTTTTGGTCATCTACTAATTTCTATTTTCGAACATTGATCAAATGTTGACCCTGGACACTTGGACGTCTACCCATATGCCATGCACCTATAGGAGAGTACCTAGGGCCTTGTCCCTCTACTAAATGCAGACAAAAAGAGGGTGCATGCCTAGGGAGGCGTGCATCCCATGAGGATAAAGGAGTCCCATATAGATGGGACTCCAGGGTTGCTTCAGGGGATTAAACTCTATGGCACCAAGAACTCTTGTTTGATCTAGTCTTGGCACCACCTTAGGAGGGTTTTGAGGGTCTCTCATCTAATTGGATCAGATGATGTCATTCCATCAATCAGATTTAGATCTGATTGCTCAAAAGACCGTGATTGATCAAGATGATGTGGCACTGTATGGTGCAGTAGGGTCTATATATACCTTGTCTGCGCCTAGATTTTTAAAAATGCTTTTACCTTTAGCCCATGCCATAGAGCCTCTCTCTCTCCTTCTTCATGCCACCCTCTGGTCCTCTCTCTCCTCTCCATGCCTAAGGAGTTTTGGGCATAAATAAGATGCGATCCAAGCAAGTGAAAGGTTCCAGGAAAGGAAGAAGGCAGCACTGCTGCAAGAGACAACGACAGTTCTTCAAAAGGAGTTTTGAAGATCTTCAAGATTAGATCTATATCTGATTTTTGTAAGATTGATTGAGAAGAACAAGATCTCTAGGTCCTGCCTGAGTGAATACCGTTAGAGGCCAGACGCTTACGTGGCTACATTCAAAATCTCAGGCAAACATTGGAATCATCATAGGATAATTGGATTAACCAAAATAAAGATATTATTAAATTAAATTAAATTTTTATTTTATTTTTATTATCAAATTAATAAGATTAGATATGAGGAGTCTTAGATCTAATTAGGATCTTAGAGAAAAATATTTTTGAAATATTCCTCCTAATCCAATTAGATCTGAACGAACCTGATCCAAAAAATATATTTTTCCCTTCAACTGGTATCAGAGCTAGGTTCTATAATTCATTAGATCTAATTTTAATTTATTTTTGATCTAATAATTAGATAATTTTATATGTCATATTAGATGTGATTAGATCTAAAATCAAAAAATTAAAATTAAAAAATCTAGATCTAAGATGTATGAGATGCATGACTAGACTAGAAATAGAATTATTCTATGTGTAGTCTAGCATAATTATAATTTTAATTTAATTAATTATAATTTTTAGATCTATTTATTTATTATTTTTTGATATTATAAATATTATAATTAGATCTAAAAAATAAAAAATAAATTTATTTAATTTGTTCATATGAGATATGATAGATGCATGTTTAGACTAGTTGTAGAATAGTTCTACAAAATTATCTAGAATAAATTTTAATTTAATATGATCAAATTTAAATCTTATTTTTTAGATATTTATGAGATAATTTAGATCTAAAAACATGCATGATATAACACATGAGATGTATGCAAAACATATTTTTTAGTTAGATCAAATTTTATATATGTGATATATGATGTAGATCTAACTAGTTTTGTAGATTTATCATGTTTCTGATTAAGGCATGCCCCTTGGCCATCCGGTCATAAGAACGAAATGGGATTTAAAGGCCCTTTCCTCCCATTCGATGGGATGTTCTTATGGTGTATAGAAGTGCTGCATGTTCATCCTTAATTAGAAATAAAAAAACTTATTTTCTGCAAAACCCTAGATCCTGAAACCCTAGGATTTCAAAATACATATTTTATTTATGAATCCTAAACTTAATTAAGAATTAAGATTATGAAATATATTAGATTTAAAATTAAGAATTTTTAGATCTAAGACATATTTATAAAATTGGGTTCGGACTTGGGTAGCTCAATTAGGTCTAGCGGTTGATCAAACTGAATCAAGAGTTGGCTAGGTGGGATCAAGAGTGCTTAAATTGATCGGCCTAATAGGATTAAGTCTGGATCAAGATCGAGTCACATGAGTGATTGATCAAGTTAAGACTTAATTAGGCTCAGTGGTTAGAGTTTGGATTGTAGGCTAATCCGATTGGTTCTGGCTCAACAATTTGGTGTTTAAGGTAAGTTTGGTAGATACGATCGATTGGTTTTTAATTGGGAGCTACCCGACTTGAATGCATTCTTGCTGAGTTAATGACATATCCCTTCCACTGGTCTCACTTACCTGGCCATATTTGTCGATCCAGTCCTGATCTAAGGTGGCTAATAATCCAAGCTGACCCATGCCACTAGGTTAGTCATAATGGTTATGGCTATGTCAAGTCAAGTTTAAAGAGACCTAAATCAAATCTTTCTAAGAAAAGATTAAGTCTAAGGTCTTCCACCATTGTAGATATGTGGGCCCTTCTCAGGATTGATTGTTCTCAACTGGTCACAGTGGTTCAGTTGCATCTATTAGGCATTGGATGCTATGGGCTGGAGGATGGATTGGGCTCAATATTTTGGATACGGTGAGAGACCTAGTTAAGAATCCAATCTATGCAAATGGTAGGTCTGACTTAACAAAGGAGTGGATCAATATTTTAGGTAAGATGAGATTCATGAATTAGAGATCAAGTCTGGGTGCACCATGATTAGAGAATCATTGGATAAGAGTTATTCACTCATTGACTAATCCATCATCAATAATTGTTAGGTGAGGTGATGAGTCAATTGGTGGGATTGCACCATCCACTAGAAATCAATAATCATGGAGATTTTTGCATCTCTAAAGAGGAAGTGTAGGGATCCACGAAAATAGTGGAAGCTAATTTATTTAAAAATCAAACTTCTAAATAAATTGGTCAAGTCTTAATTATAAAATCTAACTAAAAATTTTGACTCTCTATAGGAAAAAGAAAAATGTCTGTGTCCAATCCACTAGCCCATATCCTAGATACCCATAGACTGACTGGACCCAATTACAAGGATTAGCTTCAGAACTTCAAAACTATTTTGGGTTCCAAAAAGTTGACTCATGTATTGGATCAGGATCCCTCCATCATACCAGCTCGTTTGTTCATTGAACAGAGAGCGTCTTTTGACAAGTGGATGGATGAAGATAATAAGGCCAGATACTACATGTTTGGCTCGATATCTAATGAGCTTCAGTGCCAACATGAAGATATCAAGACTATCCACTAAATATTGGCTCACTTGCAAGAGTTGTTTGGTGAACAGAGTCGCGTAGCCAAATATCAGATCACTAAATGACTGTTTAAGGCTAAAATGCGTGATTGGCAGTCAGTCCAAGATCATTGTCTAATGATGATCAAGGACTTGGAAGAGCTTGAGAAGCTCAGAGTGAAGTTAGACCAGGATCTGCAGAATGATATAATTCTGTAATCCTTGACTGATGCATATGGGTAATTCATCATGAACTACCATATGCATAAACTTTAGAATACTCTGGCCGAGCTTATGAATATGTTGGTTACTACTAAGCTTTCTATGAAAGGTTCTAAAGGCTCAGTACTTGCTATGGAGCAAACTTTTTCCAAGAGAAAGTCTTTTGAAAAGAACAAGAAATCTATGAAAAAGTAGAAGGTGAAAGGTAGAAAGAGAAAAAAGGCAGAGCTGAAGAAAAAGACCGCTGACAAAGAAAAGTGTTTCCATTGTAATACTGACAGCCACTAGAAGCGAAACTGTCCTACATACCTGACCACCCTGAAGAATAAAAAGGAGACATGTTCTTTTGGAGGTATGCTTGTTATTGAATCTAACCTTATGGTTTCTTCTACATCCAGTTGGATGCTTGACTCTGGTTCTAGTGCTCATTTGTGCACTTCCATGCTGGGTCTTGAGGATAGCAGGAGGCTAAGAAATGGTAAGATGATCCTACACATCGAAAATAGAGCAAGGGTTGCTGCTGTGGCCATGGGAACCTACCCTCTTTGACTACCATCTGGCTTAGATTTAGTACTTAAGGATTGTTATTATGTGCCTGCTGCAAGCAGAAATTTGATTTCTGTTTCATGTTTAGCACAAGAAGGCTATGTAATTAATTTTCTTAAAGATCATTGTAATATTCTTTATGAAAGAAATAAAATTGCAAGTGGTTTTCTTATTAACGATCTCTATCAATTACATATTGATGTATCTATCTTTAATATCGAGCAAAATATGAATGTCATAGGATCAAAATGATCCAGGGATAGTCCAAATGATAGGTATCTATGGCACCTAAGGCTAGGTCATATAGCAGAAGATAGGATTAACAAATTGAAGAAAATCGGACTATTGAGTCCATTGACTTTTGAGTCATATCTAATTTCTGAATCATGTCTTTATGGCAAAATGACTAAGCTTCCTTTTGTAGGACATGGGAATAGGCCACGAATCTACTTGCCTTAGTATATACTGATATGTGCAGCCCAATTGATGTGCCGACTAGAGGCAACTTTGTCTACTTCATAACCTTTATCGATGATTTATCTCGGTATGGGTATGTGTATCTTATGAGACACAAGTTTGAAGTCTTTGAAAAGTTTAAGAAATTCAGGCATGAAGTGGAAAAGCAAATTGGAAAATCCATTAAGGTTCTTCGATCAGATCGAGGAGGTGAATACCTTAGTCAAAAATTTTTGGACTGTCTTAAGCAATATGGTATAGTCTCTCAATGGACTCCACCTGGAATACCTCAACTCAATGAAGTTTTAGAATGGAGGAATTGGACCGTATTAGATAGCTCACAGACCTTCCTGATTTTCTTTAGGGACGTAGTCTTTTAACTGCTATATATTTACTGAATAGGATTTTCTCTAAAATTGTTCCTACCAAATCATATAAGATATAGCAAGATAAGAAATCAAGTCTGAGTCATCTTAGAATTTGGGATTGTCCGACTCATGTCAAAAGACAACAAGTGGACAAGTTAAACTATAGGTCCTTTAGAGCTCGATTCATAGGATATTCTAAAGAGTCATTAGAATATTATTTCTATATTTTAGAAGACCACAATGTGGTTATGAGTCGGCATACCATCTTTCTTGAAAAATAGTTTATTCAAGATTATGGCATTGAAAAGCATATCAAGCTCGAGGAAAAAGTCTCCCAAGAGCAATGAGCTAAGGACCCTATAGAATCAAATCAGGTTGAGCCAATACAATCACTACCTCCTCCACCTCATAGATCGGAAAGGGTTTCTCGTCCCCTGAGAGGTACTTAGGTACTATTTTAGAGGAAGTAGAAAAAATATTCCTCATAGGTAATGGGGTTCATGGTGATGATCCCAAAACCTATGACAAGGCAATATCAGATATCAACTCCGAGAAATGGTTAGAGGCAATGAAGTCAGAAATTGACTCAATGCACTCAAACCAAGTTTGGACCTTGGTAGATTCACCTGAAGGTATAGTACCTATTGGGTATAAATGGATCTACAAGAGAATGATTGGAGTAGATGGGAATGTGGAAACATTCAAAGCTAGATTAGTGGCAAAAGGGTATCGTTAGCACGAAGGCATTGACTATCAGGATACCTTTTCGTCAGTAGCCATGCTAAAATCCATCCGCACATTGCTTGCTGTTGCAACCTATTTCGATTATGAAATATGGCAAATAGACATGAAAACAGCATTCTTAAATGGATACCTTGAGGAAGATATCTATATGGAATAGTCGCTAGGTTTCACATCTAGTGATGCTGATTATAAAGTATGCAAGCTGCAAAGGTCCATATATGGACTTAAGAAAGCATCTCGGATCTGAAATACTCATTTTAATGATGTGATCAAATTATTTGGTTTCATCAAGAATGAGAAGGAACCATGTATTTTCAAAAAGATCAATGGGAGCACTATTGTCTTGCTCGTACTGTACGTGGATGATATCCTTCTTATTGAAAATGATATTCTCATGTTGACCACAGTTAAAATATGGTTATCTAAAAAATTCTGCATGAACGACCTAGAAGAAGCATCCTTCATTCTAGGATTAAGGTCTATAGAGATAGACCGAATAGAATGCTAGGTCTTTCACAGAAGATGTACATAGAGGAAGTGCTAAAGAGGTTTAGCATGGAAAACTCCAAGAGGGAATTGGTACCCGTCAAACATGGCATTCATCTCTCTAAGAAAATGTATCCCAACACACCTAAGGAGATTGAACGCATGAGCAAGATCCCTTATGCTTCAGTAATAGGGAGCCTCATGTATGCCATATTATGTACACGACCTGATATAGCCCATGCTGTGAGTGTCACGAGCAGATATCAATTGAATCCAGGTGAAGAACACTGGACTTCTGTGAAATGTATCCTTAAGTACTTGAGAGGAACTAAGGATATATTGTTGGTTTTTGGTAATGGAGAACTCCAAGTCCAGGGGTATACATACTTGGATTTTATGTCCGATATAGATGATTGAAAGTCGACATCTGGGAGTCTATTTGTATGTAATGGTGGTGCTGTTAGTTGAAAGAGTTTCAAGCAGACAGTGATAGTAGATTCCACCATGGAAGCAGAGTATATCGCTACGTCAGAAGCTGTGAAGGAGGCATTCTGGTATAAGAAGTTCACCACAGAGATCGGAGTGATGCCATCGGATGCCATTCCTCTATATTGCGACAATAATGGCGCCATAGTCGTTGCTAAAGAGCTGAGGTTTCATCAAAAATCTAAGTACATCGAGCGGCGATACCACCTCAACCACGATATCCTCGAGAAAGATTACATCGAGGTCAAGAGAGTCAACTCCGCAGATAATGCGGTAGACCTACTTATAAAGCCATTAGATCAGCAAAAGATCAAAGCCCACCTTGAGAAGATGGGACTTAGATTTGTAGCCAATTGGCTTTAGGTCAAGTAGGAGTTTGTTAGAGTTGTGTAAAAGAAAAAACATATTTTTTGGATCAGATTCATTCATATCTGATTAGATTAGAAGGGATATTTCAAAAAAAATTTCTCTTAGACTTGTTTGAAGAAAAAAACCTATTTTTCGGATTAGGTTCATTCAGATCTGATTGGATCAGGAGTAATATTTCAAAAAAAATTTCTCTAAAATTCTAATCAAATCTGATCTTATTGATCTGATAATAAAATTAAAAATAAAATTAAATCTAATTTAATTATACCTTTATTTTGGGTAATCCAATTATTCTGTGATGATCCCAATGTTTGCTTGAGATTCTAGATGTAGCCATGCAAGTATCTGACCTCTATCGGTATCCACTTGGACAGGATCTGAAGATCTTCTCCTTCTCAATGAATCCTCCAAAAATTAGATCTAGATCTAATCTTGAAGGTCTTCAAAATTGCTTTTGAAGAACAGCCATTGTCTCTTGCAGCAGTGCTATCTTCTTCCTTTCCTAGTGCCTTTCACTTGCTTGGATCGCACCGTGTTCGTGCCCAAAAGCCCTTGGGCATGGAGAGGAGAGAGAGGACCAAAGGGTGGCATAGAGAAGGAGAGAGAGAGAGGCTATGTGGCATGGGCTAAATGCAGAAGCATTTAATTCTAGGTGTAGACATGGTTATATAAACCTTGCTGCACCATGCAGTGCCACATCATCCAAGCCAATCACGACCCTTTATGCAATTAGATCTAAATCTGATTGGTGGGATGATGTCATCTGATCCAATCAAATGAGAGACCCTCAAAACTCTCATAAGGTGGCACCAAGACTAGGTCAAATAAGACTTCTTGGCGTCACACAGTTTAATTTGCTAAAGCAACCTGGAGTCCCATCTATATGGGACTCCATCTTTTATCCTCATGGGGCACACGCCTCCCTAGGCGTGCATCCCCTTTCTTTCTACTTTTTAGTAGGGGAACAAGTCTCCAAGTACTCTCCTATGGGTGCATGACATATGAGCAGATGTCTAAGTATTCAGGATCAATATTTTACTAATGTCCAAAAATAGGAATTAGCAGGTGATCGAAAATGGTAGGTGTTGTTTTAAATTTATCTCATAAATTAAGACAATCCTTTTTTGACCTAGAAAAGCTCCAATCAGACTATGTAAAGGTTCCTAAATGAGCCCAAACACATTTGGCTCAGTCGAGACAAGCTTTAATGATTGTTAAAGGAAAACATTAGGCTCAATCGTGTGCTAGCACGATTTTCTTGAATCTTATTCAAATCAATTGAACTGGATTAATCCAATTGATGACATCTAGATCCAAACCCTTATTTGTGTAATCCAGTTAGGTTCAGTTTTACATGGTAATGGGATATATTGCAATCTCTATCATCGACATCATCGAAATATCTTTCGATGGATCAGAACTTTTCTGATTCAGACAACTAGTATGATCGATCATCCAAATCATTCTAATTGCTCCCAAAATCCGCTAGTGACACCTAGCAGCATATGGTGGCAACCCATTAGAACTGAAAGTGAACCTCTCAGTCTAGTTACCTATATGATTAAGTTCCTCTATCTTGAGCCCTGATCGGATTAGGTTTAAGGTGATCTCATCAAATCCTAATTTTCGTCATATGAATTAATCATTCGATTCAAGTCCAATGTGAAAACCCTAATAAAAACACTTTCTATTATTTCACTCTACCATGACCATGGACTTATAAACTTGATTCTCATGATCATCATAGGATTGCTCCTCATCTATCGAGGTAGATAGATCCCCTATTGGTGCAATCCAATTTCTATAATGAACATGCTATAGCCAACATACACCTTAGGGTTCCGAATGGTTAGGAGATCGAGTTATGGTATAGTTAAACTATAACACCCTCAAAGTGAACTACCGATGCACCTCAAGTTAAAGAACTAGACACACCACTACAGCTTCGAGCCAGTCATCGATGAGAAGGTAGACTTTCTTATGACTGCTCGAGGTGGTCACGCTCAGTGCCCTCATTCTATAATGAGTATCTGTACTCTCGCTTCGATGTCTCTACATCATAAATTCAAGACTCATCTATTTAAAAGAAGCGATCGTATACCAACCTTTTGGATCAATCACCATCCTTATGATGATCCTACGATGGGGAGCATTTTATGAGTTAATAATGAAAATTCATGTCTTAAATTTTCAACTCTTGAAAATATGAACTATCTTTATCATTAACTCAAAGGATGTATCACAGATAGTTTCAAATACACACTATGATAGAAAATAACCTATTTTATTACTTATAGTTAAAATTATAATTTTACCCTTAGAAGTGTATGACAAGTGTCAACTAATCTGACTTTTTGGACACACATATCTAACAAACTCCCACTTGACCTAAAGCCAATTGGCTACAAATCTAAGTCCCATCTTCTTAAGATGGGCTTCGATCTTCTGCTAGCCCAACAATTTTGTAAGTGGGTCTGCCGCATTGTCTGTGGAGTCGACTCTCTTAATCTCGACGTAATCTTTTTCAAGATAATCACGGATGAGGTGGTATCACCGCTCGATGTGCTTAGATTTCTGATGAGACCTCGGCTTCTTAGCAAGGGCTATGGCACCATTATTATCATAGTACAGAGGAATGGCATCCGATGACATCACTCTGATCTCTATGGCAAACTTTTTCTATCAGAATGCCTCCTTCGTAGCTTTTGACGTAGCGATGTACTCTACTTCCATGGTGGAATCTGCTATCACTGTATGCTTGGAACTATTCCAACTGATAGCACCACCATTACATACAAACAGACTTTCAGATGTCGACTTTCGATCATCTATATTGAACATAAAATCTAAGTCTGTATACCTCTGGACTTGGAGTTCTCCATTATCAAAAACCAACATCATATCCTTAGTTCTTCTTAAGTACTAAAGGATACATTTCACAGAAGTCCAGTGTTCTTCTCCTGGATTTAACTGATATTTGCTCGTGACACTCACAGCATGGGCTATATTAGTTCGTGTACATAACATGGCATACATGAGGCTTCCTATTGCTGAAGCATAAGAGATCTTGCTCATGCATTCAATCTCCTTAGGTGTGTTGGGACACATTTTCTTGGAGAGATGAATGCCATGTTTGAATGGTACCAATCCCCTCTTGGAGATTTTCATACTAAACCTCTTTAGCACTTTCTCTATGTACATCTTCTATGAAAGACCTAGTATCCTATTCGGTCTATCTCTATAGACCTTAATTCCTAGAATGAAGGATGCTTCTCCTAGATCTTTCATGGAGAATTTTTTAGATAACCACATTTTAACTATGGTCAACATAGGAATATCATTCCCAATAAGGAGGATATCATCCACGTACAGTACGAGAAAGAAAATAGTGCTCCTACTGACCTTTTTGAAAATACATGGTTCCTCCTCATTCTTGATGAAATCAAATAATTTGATTATATCATTAAAATGAGTATTCTAGCTCCGAGATGCTTGCTTAAGTCCATATATGGAACCTTGCAGCTGCCATACTTTATGATCAACATCACTGGATGTGAAACCTAGGGCTTTCATATAGATATCTTTCTCAAGGTATCCATTAAAGAACGCTTTTCATGTCCATTGCCATATTTCATAATCAAAATAGGCCTGCAACAGCAAGCAATTGTGGATGGATTTAGCATGGCACTGACGAA
>QRFJ01000408.1:344587-377008 GCA_006176705.1 Cocos nucifera
TGTCTGGATTGTAGGCTAATCGATTGGTTCTGGCTCAATAATTTGGTGTCTAAGGTAAGTTTGGCAAATACGATCGACTAATTTTTAATTAGGAGCTACTCGACTTGAATGCATTCTTGTCGAATTAATGGCATATCCCTTCCATCAGTCTCACTTATCTAACCATATTTGTCGGTCTAGTTCTGATCTAAGGTGGCTAACAATATGAGCTAACCCATGCCATGTTAGATATATGTGCCCTAGAAGCCAAAATTGGCTGACACTTGTAATACACTTCTAGGGGCAAAATCATAATTTTGACTACAATCAATAAAATAGATTATTTTCTATCATATATATGTATTTAGTGTCTATGATACATCCTTTGAGTTAATGATAATGATAATTCATATTTTCAAGAGTTAAAAATTTAAGACATGAATAATCATTATTAACTCATAAAATGCTTCCGACCATGGATCATCACGAGGATGGTGATTGATCCGGAAGGTTGGTTTACAATCGCTTCTCTTTAGTAGATGAGTCTTGAGTCTATGGTGTAGAGACACTGAAGTGAGAGTACAGGTACTCGTTAGAGAACGAGGACACTGAGTGTAACCACCTCGAGTAGTCATTAGAAAGTCTACCTGCTCGTCAATGATTGACTCGATGCTACAGTGGTGTGTCTGGTTCTTTGACCTGAGATGCATCGATAGTTCACCTTGAGGGTGTTATAGTTTGACTACACCATTACTCGGTCTCCTAGCCATTCGAAACCCTGAGGTGTATGTTGGCTATAGCATGTTCATTGTAGGAACTGGATCGCATCAAGATAGAATCTATCTACCTCGGTGGTAGAGGAGCAGCCCTATGATGATCATGAGAATCAAGTCCAGAAGCCCATGGCCATGATAGAGTGAAATAATAGAAAGAGTTTCTATTTAGGTTTTCACATCGGATTTGAATCGAATGATTACATCATATGACAGAGACTAGGGTTTGACGAGTTCACCTAAACCCTAATCTGATCGGAGCTCAAGATAGAAGAACTTAATCACACAGGTAGCTGCACCAAGAGGTTCGCATTCAGCTCTGATGGGTTGCCACCATATACTACTAGGTGTCACTGGTGGATTTTAGGAGCAATTAGAATGATTTAGATGATCGATCATTCTAGCTGTTCGAATCAGAAGAGTTCTAATCCATCGAAAGAAGTTTCGATGATGTCGATGATAGAGATCATGATATATCCCATTACCATACAGAATTGAACCTAATTGGATCACACAAATAAGGGTTTGAATTTGGTGATCATCAATTGAACTGATCCAGTTCAATTGATCTGAATGAGATTCAATTAGGTTCAAGAAAATCATGCTAGCACACGATTGAACCTAACGTTCTTCTTTTACTATCATAAATAGTTGTCCTTACTGAGCCAAAGGAGTTTGTGCTCAACTAAAGACCTTCACTTGATCTGACTGGAGTCTGTCTAGGTTAGAAAAGGGTTATCTTATTTTGTAAGACAATACCTGTCATTTTTGGTCACCTACCATTTTTCGTCCTTTAACTTTGGTCAAAAGTTGACCTTTGACTGGTCAAATGTTGACCATTGACACTTTGACTTCTGTCCATGTGTCATGCACCTATTGGAGAGCTGGTGGGGGCCTATCCTTCTGTCAGAACCTGCCAAGGAGGAGGGTGCATGCCACCCTTGGCATATACCCAAGCAGGAGGCGCCCAGGAGTCCCTGTTGGATAGGGACTCCATCTTCCTTTTGGATTTCGATTAGACTTCTCCTAAGAACTAAGTTTGACTGGTCTTAGGCAACATCTAAGGATAAATCCAAGAGACTCTATTCTCATCAATCAGATTTAGATCTGATTTCACAAAGGATTATGATTGGTTGGGAAGAAGAGGAGTTGGATCATGCTTAGTCTATAAATAAGACCCTGCGCCCAACTCAAAGAAAAATTAAAATTCCAACACCCCAAGACTGCCTCTCCTCTCCTCTTCCATGCCAAGTCCACCTTCTCCCTCTCCTCTCCATGTCCAAAGGAGTTTGGGATCTTAGTTGGTGCAATCCAGGCAAGAGAAAGATGACTGAAAGCTAGAAGGCTGCACTGCTGCAAAGGACAACTGCTGACTTCAAAAGGTGTTTTGAAGATCCTCCAAATCAAATCCAGATCTAATTTTTGGTGACATGATAGAGAAGAAGAGGATCTCCAAATCCAATCCAAGTGGATACCGGTAGAGACCAGACACTTGCGTGGCTAGATCCAGAACCTTCCGCTGCTTACAGGATCATCAACGGATAATAGGATTACCCTACATCAAGATAAATTAAATTAAATTTAATTTATTTAGATTTTATTTTTATTATTAAAATAATAAGGATCAGATCTGAAACATCCTAGATCTGATTAGGATCAAAGAGAAAAATTTTTGAAATATATCTCTTGATCCGATCAGATCTGAACGAACCTGGTTCGGAAAATCAGGATTTTCCTTCAACTGGTATCAGAGCCAGGTTCTAAAAGTGTTTAGATCTAATTTTAAATTTATTTTAATCAAAATATAAATGATTTCAGATGTCACATGAGATGTGATCAGATCTAAAATTAGAAAAAATTAAAATTAAATAATTTGGATCTAAGATTAGAAAATATGCATGACTAGTTCTAAAATAGAATAGTTCTATAGAATAGTCTCGCATGTTTTCAATTTAATTTGATTAAATCATATTTTAGATCTATTTATTTACTATTTTTTAATATTATAATTTTTATAATAATATCTAAAAAATAGCAAATAAAATTATTTAATTTTAAACATCGTATGACATATGATTGATGCATGTCTAGACTAGTTATAGAATAGTTCTACATAGTTGTCTAGATTAGAGTTTATTTTGATAAGATCAATTTAAATCTAATTTTTTAGATTATTATGAGATAATTTAAATCTAAAAACATGCATGATTCCGTACATGAGATGTATGCAAAATATGCCATGATTAGATCTAATTTGTATATGAGATATACGATATAGATCTAAAATAATTTTGTAGTATTACATGTTCTGATTAAGGATTCCTCCCTTGGCCGTCCGGTCATAAGAATGAAGAAGGATTTAAAGGCCCTTTCCTCCCATCCGATGGGATGTTCTTATGATGTGTAGGGGTGCTGCGCGTTCGTCCTTAATCAGAAATCCAAAACTTACTTTCTGCAAAATCCTAGATCCTGAAATCCTAGGATTTATTGTGCATATTTTGTTTATGAACCCTAATTAATTAAGAATTAAGATTATGGAATATTAATTAGGTCTAAAATTGAGAATTTCAGATCTAAGACATATTCATAATACTGGATTCGGGCTTGGGTAGCTCAATTAGGTCTAAGCGGTTGATCAAACTGAATCAAGAGTTGGTTAGATGGGATCAACAATGCTTAAATTGACCAGCCTAATAGGATTAAGTCTGGGTCAAGATCGAGTCACGATCAAGCAAGACTAATTAGGCTCAGAGGTTAGAGTTGGATTGTAGGCTAACCCAATTGGTTCTGGCTCAATAATTTGGTGTCTAAGGTAAGTTTGGCACATACGACCAATTGGTTTTTAATTGGGAGCTACTCGACTTGAATGCATTCTTGTATGAGTTAATGGCATATTCCTTCCACCGATCTCACTTACCTAGCCATATCTATTGACACAGTTCTGATCTGAGGTGGTCAATAATCTGAGCTAACCCATGCCACTAGGTTTGTCATAATTGTTATAACTATGATAAGTCTAGTTTAATGAGATCTGAATCAATTCTTTCTAAGAAAAGATTAAATTTAAGGTCTTCCACCATTGTAGATATGCGGGACCTTCCTGGAGTTGATTGTTCTCGACTGGATACAGTGGCTCAGTTGCATCGGGAAGACGCAACCATGTCTATTAGGCATTGGATGCTATGGGCTGGAGGATGAGTTGGGCTCAATATTTTGGATACGGTGAGAGACTCAATTAGAAATCCAGTCTGTGCAAATGGTGGGTCTGACTTAACTAAGAAGTGGATCAATATTCTGGATATGGTGAGATTCATGAATTAGAGACCAAGTTTGGGTGCACCATGATTAGAGAATCATTAAACAAGAGTTGTTCACTCATTGGCTAACCCATCATCAATAACTGTTAGGTGAGGTGATGAGTCAGTTGGTGAGACCGCACCACCCACTAGAAATCATTAATCATGGAGATTTTTGCATCTCTATAAAGGGAGTGTAGGGATCTGAAAAAATAGTGGGAGCTAATTTATTTAAAAAAAATAAAATTCTTAAATAAATTGGTCAAGTCATAATTATAATATCTAACTAGAATCTTTGACTGTCTTAGAAAAATGTCTGCGTCCAACCCATTAGCACGTATCCTGGGCACACATAGACTGACCGGATCTAATTATAAAGATTAGCTCAGCAACTACAAAATCATTTTGGGTTTCAAGAAGTTAACCCATGTATTGGACCAGGACCCTCCCACCTTATCAACCCGTCCATCCATTGAACAGAGAACATCTTTGAAAAAATGGATAGACGAAGATAATAAGGCTAGATATTACATGTTGGGCTCGATGTCTGATGAGCTCCAGCACCAACATGAAGATATCGGGACTGCTTGCCAAATGTTGGCTCACCTGCAGGAGATGTTTGGTGAACAGAGTCGCACAGCCAAGTATCAAGTCATGAAATGACTTTTTAAGGCTAAGATGCATGATGGGTAGTCAGTCCAAGATCACTATCTGATGATGATCAAGAACATGGAAGAACTTGAGAAGCTCGGTATGAAGTTAGACTTGGATCTATAGAATGATATTATTCTGCAATCCTTGACTGATGCATATAGGCAATTCATCATGAATTACCACATGCATAAACTTCAAAATTTTTTGGCCGAATTAATGAACATACTGGTCACTGCTGAGCTTTCTATGAAAGGTTCTAAAGGCTCAGTTCTTGCTATGGAACGGACTTCTTCCAAAAGAAAGTCTTATGAAAAGAAAAAGAAGTCAGTAAAAAAGCAGAAGGTGGAAGAAGGAAAGAAGAAGAAGGCAGAGCCAAAGATGAAAGCCACTGCCAAAGAAAAGTGTTTCCATTACAACAGTGACGGCCACTGGAAGCGAAACTGCCCTACTTACCTGGCCACCTTGAAGAACAAGAAGGAAGGTCCTTCTGGAGGTATGCTCGTTATTGAGTCTAACCTTATGGTTTCTTCTGCATCTAGTTGGGTGCTTGACTCTGGTTCTAGTGCTCATCTGTGCATTTCCATGCAAAGTCTTGAGGATAGCAGGAGGTTGAGGGATGGAGACATGATCCTACCCATCGGTAATGGAGCAAGAGTTGCCGTAGTGGTGGTGGAAATATACCCTCTTTGATTACCATCTGGTTTAGACTTAGTTTTGAAGACTTGTTATTATGTGCCTGCAGCTAGTAGGAATTTGATTTCTTCATGCTTAGCACTAGAAGGCTATGTGATTACCTTCTTTAAGGACCATTGTAACATTCTTTATGAAAGAAATAAAATTGCAAATGATTTCTTTATTAATGGTCTTTATCAACTACATATTGATGTCCCTATTCTAACTATTGAGCAAAATGTGAATGCCAAACGACCTAGGGATAGTCCAAATGATAGATATCTATGGCACTTGAGATAGGTTATATGCAGAAGATAGTATAACAAATTGGAGAAAAATAGGCTATTGAGTCCATGACTTTCGAGTCATATCCAACTTTGAATCTTGTCTTCCAAGGCAAAATGACCAAACTCCTTTTGTAGGACATGGGAAGGCCACAATCTCTTGCCCTAGTATACATACTGATGTGTGCGCCATTGATGTGCCGACTAGAGGCAACTTTATCTACTTCATTTATCTTTACGATGATCTATCTGGTATGGGTATGTGTACTTATGAGACACAAGTCTGAAGCTTTGAAAAGTTAAGAAATTCAGCATGAAGTAGAAAAACAAATTGGAAAACCCATTAAGGTTCTTTGATCAGATTGAGGAGGTGAATACCTTAGCCAGGAATTTCTGAAACTACTCTAAGAAAAAGGCATAGTCTCTCAATGGACTCCACCAAGAAACCTCAACTCAAAAGGTTTTAGAACGAGAAAAATCGGACCCTATTAGATATGGTCCGATCCATGATAGCTTCACAGACCTTCCTATTTTCTTTGGGATAATCTTTTAACTTCAATATTACTGAAAGGATTCCTCTAAATCTGTTCCTACCACATATAAGAGATATGGCAGATAAGAAACCAAGTCTAGTCATCTCAGAAATTGGGATTGTCCGACTCATGTCAAAGACAACAAGCGACAAGTTAGACTTTAGGTCCTTAGAGCTCGATTCATAGGATATCTAAAGAGTCATTAGGATATATTTCTACATTAAAGACCATAATATGATTATGAGTCGCATCCATCTTTCTTGAAAAATAGTTTATTCAAGTAGTGCATTAGAAAGCAGATTAAGCTCGAGAAAAAGTCTATAAGACAATGAGCTAAGGACCAATTGATCCAAATCAGGTTGAGCCAATACAAACACTATGTCCTCCACCTTGATAGATCGGAAAGAGTTTTCGTCCCCTAAGAGATACTTAGGTATTATTTAGAGGAAGTAGAGAAAATGTTCCTCATAGGTAATGGTTTCATGGTAATGATCCCAAACCTACAACAGGCAATATCAGATATCGACTCAAAAATGGTGTAGAAGACAATGAGTCAGAAAATTACTCGCTGACTCAAACCAAGTTTGGACCTTGGTAGATTCCACCGAAGGTATAGACTACTATGGGTGTAATGGATCTTCAAGAGAAAGATTGGGTAGATGGAATGTGGAACATTCAAGCTAGATAGTGGCAAAAAGGTTATAGTTACGCGAAGGCATTGACTATCAGGATACCTTTTCGTCAATGCATGCTAAAATTCATTCGCACATTGCTTGCCATTAATAGTCTATTTCATATTGAAATATGGCAAATGGATGTGAAAATAGCATTCTTAATGGATACTTGAGGAAGATATCTATATGGAATAGCCACTAGGTTTCACATCCAGTGATACTGATCAAAGTTTGCAAACTGCAAAGGTCCATATATGGACTTAAGCAAGCATCTCGGAGCTAGAACACTCTTTAATGATATGATCAAAAATTTGGTTTTATCAAAAAATAGAAGGAAAATGTGTTTTCAAAAAGATCAATGGGAGCCTTTATCTTCTTCGTATGTACGTGGATGACATTCTCCTTATTGGGAATGATATTCCCATGATGACGACAGTAAATTATGGTTTCCAAAATTCTCCATGAAAGACCTAGGGAAGCATCCTTTATTCTAGGATTAAGGTCTATAGGATAGACCGAATAGGATGCTAGCTTTCCAGAAGATGTACATAGAGGAAGTCTAAGAGGTTTAGCATGGAAAACTCTAAGAGGGATTTACCCGTCAACATGGATTCATCTTTCCAAGAAGAGTGCCTACACACCTAGGAAATGAACGCATGAGAGATCCCTATGCTTCGTAATAGGGAGCCTTATGTATGCCATGTATGTACACGACCTGATATAGCCCATGCTGTGATGTCACAGCAGATATCAATCAAATTCAGGTGAAAAAATGGACTTCTGTGAAATGTATCCTTAAGTACTTGAGAAGAACTAAGGATATGATTGTTGGTTTTGGAAGGAGAACTCCAAGTCCAGGGATACTACAATTGAATTTATGTCGATGTAGATGATGAAAGTCGACATCTGGAAGTCTTTTGTATGAATGGTGGTGCTGTTAGTGAAGAGTTTCCAAGCAAACGTGATAGAGATTCCACCTGGAAGCACAGAATATATCGCTGATCAGAGGCTGGAAGGAAGCATTCTGGTATAAGAAGTTTGTGTAGAAAGAGATAGATGCCATCGATGCCATTCCTCTATACTAGCACAACAATGGCGCCATAGCCCTTGCTAAGAGCCAGGTTCATCAGAAATCTAAGCATATGAGCGGCGATACCACCTCATCCTCAGATTACCATAAAGAATCTACGTCGAGCGTCAAGAGAGTTGACTCCAACAGACAATGGCAGACCACTTACAAAGCCGTTGGGACCAGCAGAAGATCGAGCCACCTTGAGAAATGGACTTAGATTGTAGCCAATGGCTTTAGGACAAGTGGAGAATTGTTAGATATGATGTGCCTCTAGAAGCCAAAATGTGGTGACACTTGTAATACACTATAAGGGCAAAATTATAATTTTGACTAAAATCAATAAAATGGGTTATTTTCTATCACATATGTGTATTTAGTATCTTATAATACATCCTTTGAGTTAATGGTAATGATAATTCATATTTTCAAGAGTTGAAAATTTAAGACATGAATAATCATTATTAATCATAAAATGCTTCTGACCATAGGATCATCACGGAGGATGATGATTGATCCAGAAGGTTGGATGTACCATCGCTTCCTTTAGTAGATGAGTCTTGAGTCTATGTGTGGAGACATCGGAGCGAGAGTACAGTACTCGATTAGAGAATGAGGCAGCTGAGCGTGACCACCTCGAGTCAGTCATAGGAAAAGTCTACCTTCTCTGATCATGACTGACTCGATGCTGTAGTGGTGTGTCTGGTTCTTTGACACTGAGATGCATCGGTAGTTCACTTGAGGTGTTATAGTTTATTAACATCATTACTCGGTTCTCCTAGCCATTCGAAAATCCCTGAGGTATATGTTGGCTATAGCATGTTCATTGTAGGAATTGGATCGCATCAAGATGGGAATCTATCTACCTCAGTGGTAGAGGGAGCAGCCCTATGATGATCAATGAGAATCAAGTCCTAAAGCCAGGCTCATGGAGAAACGTGAAATAATAGAAAGGTTTTATTGGGATTTTCACATTGGTATTGAATCGAATGATTCATTCATATGAATAGAACTTAGGTTTGAAAGTCACCCTTAAACGTAATCCGATCGGGGCTCGAAGATAGAAGGAAACTTAATCATACATAGGTAGACGAGGACCAGAGAGGTTCTCTTCAGTCTCAATGGAGTGCCACCATTCTAACTACGAGCCTAATTAGATCTTAATTTGATCAATCACTCATGTGACTCGATCTTGACTCAGACTTAATCCTATTAGGCTGGTCAATTTAAGTACTCTTGATCCCACCTAACCAACTCTTGATTCGATTTGATCAACTGCTAGACCTAATTGAGCTACCCAAGCCCGAACCCAATTTTATGAATATGTCTTAGATCTAAAAATTCTCAATTTTAGATCTAATATATTTTATAATCTTAATTCTCAATTAAGTTTATGATTCATAAACAAAACATGTATATAAAATTTTAGAATTTTGGGATCTAGGGTTTTACAGAAAATAAATTTTTGATTTTTGATTAAGGATGAACGCGCAGCACCCCTACACACCATCAGAATACTCCATTGAATGAAAAGAGAGGGCCTTTAAACCCTACTTTGTTCTTATGACTGGACGATCAAGGGGAACGCCTTAATCAGAAACATGATAAATCTACAAAACTAGTTAGATCTACATCATATATCACATATATAAAAATTGATCTAACTAAAAAAATATGTTTTGCATATATCTCATGTATCATATGATGCATTTTTTTAGATCTAAATTATCTCATAAGCATCTAAAAAATAAGATTTAAATTTGATCATATCAAATTAAAATTTATTCTAGATAATTTTGTAGAACTATTCTACAACTAGTCTAAACATGCATCTATCATATCTCATATGAATAAATTAAATAAATTTAATTTTTAATTTTTAGATCTAATTATAATATTTATAATATTAAAATATAGTAAATAAATAGATCTAAAAATTATAACTAATTAAATTAAAATTATAATTATGCTAGACTATACATAGAATAATTCTATTCCAAGTCTAGTCGTGCATCTCATACATCTTAGATCTAAATTATCTAATTTTTAATTTTCTAATTTTAGATCCAATTATATCTAATGTGACATCTAAAATTATCTAATTATTAGATCAAAAATAAATTAAAATCAAATCTAATGAATTATGGAACCTGGCTCTGATACCATTTGAAAGAAAAAATATGTTTTCTGGGTTAGGTTCATTCAGATCTAATTGGATCAGGAGAGATATTTCAAAAAAATTTTCTCTAGAATTCTAATCAGATCTAAGACTCCTCAGATCTAATCTTATTAATTTGATAATAAAAATAAAAATAAAAATTAAATCTAATTTAATTATACCTTTATTTTGGATAATCCAAATATCCTGTGATGATCTCGATGTTCATCTAAGGATCTGAATGTAGCCATGTAAGTATCTGGCCTCTACCAGTATCCACTCAGATAGAATCTGAAGATCTTCTTCTTCTCAATCAATCCTCCAAAAATTAAATCTAAATCTGATCTTGAAGGCCTTCAAAACTAATTTTGAAGAACAGTCATTATCTCTTGCAGCAATGCTCCTTCTTCCTTTTTCGGTGCCTTTCACTTGCTTAGATCGCACCTTGTTCATGCTCAAAAGCCCTTGGGCATAGAGAGGAGAGAGTGGACCAGAGGGTGGCATGGAGAAAGAGGGAGAGAGGCTATGTGGTGTGGGCTAAAGGCAGAAGCATTAAATTCTAGGCATAGATAGGGTTTATATAGACCCTGCTGTGACATGCAGTGCCACATCATCCTGACCAATCATAGTCCTTTGTGCAATCAGATCTAAATCTGATTGGTAGAATGACATCATCTAATCTAATTGGATGAGTGACCCTCAAAACCCTCTTAAGGTGGCGCCAAGACTGGGTCAAACAAGACTTTTTGGTGCCACACAGTTTAATCCCCTAAAGCAACCTGGAGTCCCATCTGTATGGGACTCCATCTTTTATCCTCATGGGGTGCATGCCTCCCTAGGTGTGCGCCCCCTTTCTATCTACTTTTTAGCAGGAGGACAAGTCCTCAGGTACTCTCCTATGGGTACAGACACATGTGGAGATGTCTAAGTGTTCAGGATCAATATTTGATCAATGTCCGAAAACAAGAATTAGCAGGTGACCGAAAATGATAGGTATTATTTTAAATTTATCTCATAAATTAAGATAATCCTTTTTTGACCTGGACAAGCATCAGTCAAACCAAGTAAAGATTCTTGAGTAAGTCCAAACATATTTGGCTCAGTCGAGACAAGCTTTAATGATTGTTAAAGAAGAACATTAGGCTCAATCGTGTGCTAGCACGATTTTTTTGAACCTAATTGAATCTTATTCAAATCAATTAAACTGGGTTAATCCAATTGATGACATCCAGATCCAAATTCTTGTTTGTGTGATCTAGTTAGGTTCAATTTCATATAATAATGGGATATGTTGTGATCTCTATCATTGACATCATCGAAACATCTTCCGATGGATCAAAACTTTTCTGATTCAGACAACTAGTATGATCGATCATCCAAATCATTCTAGTTACTTCCAAAATCCGCTAGTGACACGTAGCAGCATATGGTGGCAGTCCATCAGAACTAAAAGCAAACCTCTCAGTGTAGTTACATGTGTAATTAAGTTCCTCTATCTTGAGCCCTGACCGAATTAGGGTTAAGGTGATCTCGTCGAACCCTAATTTCCGTCATATGAATTAATCATTTGATTCAAGTCCAATGTGAAAACCTTAATAGAAACTCTTTCTATTATTTCACTCTACCATGGCCATGGGCTTATGGACTTGATTCTCATGATCATCATAGGACTGCTCCTCATCTACCGAGGTAGATAGATCCCCTATTTAGTGCAATCCAATTCCTACAATGAACATGCTATAGCCAACATACACCTCAAGGTTTTGAATAACTAGGAGATTGAGTTATAGTATAGTTAAACTATAACACACTTAAGGTAAACTACCGATGCACCTTAGATTAAAGAACTAGACACACCACTACAGCTTCGAGCCAGTCATCGATGAGAAGATAGACTTTCTTATGACTGCTCGAGGTGGTCACGCTCAATGCTCTCATTCTCTAACGAGTATTTATACTCTCACTTTGGTATCTCTACATCATAGATTCAAGACTCATCTATCCAATAGAAGTAATCGTATACCAACCTTTCGGATCAATCACCATCCTCATGATGATCCTACGGTCGGGAGCATTTTATGAGTTAATAATGAAAATTCATATCTTAAATTTTCAACTCTTGAAAATATGAACTATCATTATCATTAACTCAAGGGATGTATCACAAACACTTTCAAATAGACACTGTAATAGAAAATAATCTATTTTATTATTTATAGTTAAAATTATAATTTTATCCTTAGAAGTGTATTACAAGTGTCAGCCAATCTGGCTTCTAGGATACACATATCTAACATTGTGTCCCTAGAAGCGAGATTAGTTGACACTTGTAATACACTTCTAAGGATAAAATTATAATTTTAACTATAAATAGTAAAATAGATTATTTTCTATCATAGTATATATTTGAAAGTATTTATGATACATCCTTTGAGTTAATAGTAATGATAGTTTATATTTTTAAGAGTTGAAAATTTAAGACATGAATTTTTATTATTAACTTATAAAATGCTTCCGATCGTAGGATCATCATGAAGATGGTAATTGATCCGGAAGGTTGGTGTACAATTACTTCTTTAGGATAGATGCTTCTTGAGTCTATGGTGTAGAGACACCGGAGTGAGAGTACAAGTACTTATAAGATAATGAGAGCACTGAACGTGATTGCCTCGAGCAGTCATAAGGAAGTCTACCTTCTTGTCGATGATTGGCTCGAAGCTATAGTGGCGCATCTGGTTCTTTGACTTGAGGTGCATCGGCAGTTTATCTTGAGGGTATTATAGTTTGACTACACCATAACTCGATCTCGTAGCCATTCAAAATCCTGAGGTGTATGTTGGCTATAGCATATTCATTGTAGAAATTAGATTGCACCAATAGGGGATCTATCTACCTCGATAAATGAGGAGCAGCCCTATGATGATCATGAGAATCAAGTCCATAAGCCCATGGCTATGGTAGAGTGAAATAATAGAAAGAGTTTCTATTAGGGTTTTCATATTAGAGTTGAATCGAATGATTAATCTATATGACGGATATTAGGGTTTGACGAGATCACCTTAATCCCAATCCGATCGGGGCTCAAGATAGAGGAACCTAATCACATAGGTAACTACACAGAGAGGTTTGCTTTCAGTTCTAATGGGTTGCCACCATATGCTATTAGGTGTCACTGGTGGATTTTGGAAGCAATTAGAATGATTTGGATAATTATTCATACTAGTTGTCTAAATCAAAAAAGTTCTGATCCATCGAAAGGTGTTTCGATGATGTCGATCATGATATATCCCATTACCATATGAAACTGAATCTAATTGAATTACACAAATAAGGGTTTGGATATGGATGTCATCAATTGGACTAATCCAGTTCAATTGATTTGAATAAGATTCAATTAGGTTCAAGAAAATCATGCTAGCACACGATTGAGCCTAATGTTCTCCTTTAATATTCATTAAAGCTTATCTCGACTGAGCCAAATGTGTTTGGGCTAACTCAGAAACCTTTACTTGGTCTGACTGAAGCTTGTTTAGATTAGAAAAGAATTGTCTTAATTTATGAGATAAATTTAAGACAACACCTGCTATTTTCGATCATCTGTTAATTCTTATTTTCAGACATTGATCAAATATTGATCCTAGACACTTGGACATCTGTCCATGTGTCATGCACCTATAGGAGAGTACCTAGGGCCTTGTCTTCCTGCTAAATGTAGATAGAAAGAGGGTGCATGCCTAGGGAGGCATGCGCCCCATGAGGATAAAGGAGTCCCATATAGATGGGACTCTAGGGTTGCTTTAGGGGATTAAACTCTGTGGTGCCAAGAACTCTTATTTGACCCAATCTTGGCACTACCTTAGGAGGATTTTGAGGATCTCTCATCTGATTGGATCAGATGATGTCATCCTACTAATTAGATTTAGATCTGATTGCTCAAAGGGCCATGATTGGCTGAGATGATGTAGCACTGCATGGCACAGCAGGATCTATATAAACCCTGTCTGTGCCTAGGTTTTTAAAAATGCTTCTGCCTTTAGCCCATGCCACAAAGCCACTCTCCCTCCTTCTCCATGCCATCCTCTAATCCTCTCTCTCCTCTCCATGCCCAAGGGGTTTTGGGCATGAATAAGGTGTAATCCAAGCAAGTGAAAGATGCCAGAAAAGGAAGAAGGCGGTACTGCTGTAAGAGACAATGGCAATTCTTCAAAAGAAATTTTGAAGATCTTCAAGATCAAATCTATATCTGATTTTTGGAGAATTGATTAAGAAGGAGAAGATCTCTAGATCCTACCAGAATGGATATCGATAGAGGCTAGGCACTTGCGTGGCTACATCCAGAACCTCAAGCAAACATTGAGATCATCACAGGATAATTGGATTATCCAAAATAAAGGTATAATTAAATTAAATTAAATTTTTATTTTATTTTTATTATCAAATCAATAAGATTAGATTTGAGGAGTCTCAAATCTGATTAGGATCTTAAAGAAAATTTTTTTAAAATATCCCTTCTGATCGAATCAGATCTGAACAAACTTGATCCAAAAAATAGATTTTTTTTTTCAATTAGTACTTACCAATAGAAGAATCTAGTAAAGAACATTAAGCTTTTTTGAACTTTTCTAATTATCCCTATATTTATCTTTGAATCATCTAAACTTTCATATGGGTAAGTGTATTGCTACTTTCACCCTTTATTTTTTTATTTTTTTTATTTATATTGTCTAATTTTTTATGCAAGTATCATTGCTTACTTAGGCAATGGAATTCAATTACTCGATAAAAAATTAATGTATTTTTTTTAATATTGTATGACTATTTAGTGTCTTAATCCCTTAAACTTTTTATTTGATCCATGTAGTAAGTCTTGGACCAATGACCTCCAAATTAGTTGGCTTTAAGGTACTAAGTATAAAATTTTCCTCAGGCTTACTAGCTCGAATCAAATAGGCTACGAGTTAAGATTAGCTTTACAACGAGCTTCTTCATCCTTTCCATCTTTTGATGTGAAACTCAATGCTTGCTTAGGCAAACAGGTCCGGTTACTCAGTGAGAAGTACTTAAAAACTATTTTATTATTTTAATTTTTAATTTTTTTTATATGAAGAAATGTATAATTATCCTACAAGAGCTCATAAAAAGTATACTCTTCTTTAATGCTGGTAGAAAAAATCAGAAGTACTCAAAAAAAAATTTATATTCTAGACTTAACTCTTTATTAGATTTTTTTAATACTTGATTTCTCAATATCTCATAAATTTTCTTATCTATGCATCAATTTTTTTTAAAAAATATTCTTAGTTCAACTCAATTCTTAAGCATAATTGGATGTCTAAATACTAAATACTAACTTTTTTGAGGATTTAAAAATTTAAAACTTTTATTATACTTCCTCCCCCAACTTAATTAACATTGTCCTCAATAGGAAAGAAAAAATAAATGATGTAATAAAGAAAAAAAGAATACACCTGACTCAATGTATATGGTTCAGCACATGCCCTTGAAAATTTGACTCTCTCTCCAACTTATTCAAAATATTCTAAAAAGAAAATAAACTAAAAAAAATTAGATGCAAGAAACCAAAATATTGGGTTGCCTTCCAATAAGTGCTAAGTTTACCATCTTCAATTAGACATAATGTAGCTTACTATTCTGTGTCAAATACTAAATTGATAAATTTTAATAATTTTGGATTGCCAATCTCAGAAAGATAGTTTATGATCCCTTTATTGATATATTTGTTATTAATTTTGAGAATATAGTTTGTGATCCCCTTCTCAGATCCTTGTTTATCAAGAATTTCTTCTATTTATCCTTCTAGAATGCTCATGAATTGAGTTTTTATATTAGGAGTTGAGTTTGATGCTTTGGATACTGGAAGGAAGTCTAAAGGTGATTTTAATTATGGAGGTAAATTAATAAGATCTTATTTAATTAACTCTATTGACACTTCATTATATGCCTCTTGATTTTTGTAAGAAGAACTAGCTTCTAGGGTTGAAGAAAATAGGATCTTAGGTTTATAAATCTCGAATAAATCATCTATTCTATTCCTCCCTTTGTCTAATTCATTGAAATTAGTATCGGTACTAGTTTCGAGCTTAGGTTCTTCTATGTGGTTAGTTTCAGTACTAACCTCTTCTAAATTTTTATCTTGGCTAGCATCAGTACTATCCTCGTTCACCTGATCTTGGTATGTATCCATAAGAATCCTATAACTTTTAAGTTCAAAAGTTACTTTGGCATTCTTTAATTTGGGATTCTTAAGTGGGACATTAGTTTGATATTTTGGTCCAGATGGTTGACGGACATTAGGTGGGTTGTTTATAGAAATTGAAATTGATAGGCTCGATAGATAATCTAGTTCTCTCCTTATGTTAGACTCGACTAATTATCCTATTTATGCTTCTAGCCTGACGATAGATTTCTGTTAAGTCAAGATCTATTATTATTGATTTAGAATTAATTATTGAAGTTGATTAAACCTATCATCGGCTAGATTGATCTGTTGAGGAGGTGGGTATGATGGCTGATTATAATGTAATTGCTGGAAAGATTGATTAGGCTGACCACTATTTTAGGCATAGTTTTGGTATGGGAGCCTATTTTGATAGTTCTACATTGGTGGAATTTGTATCTGAGCTTAAGTCTGTTGGAGTATCCAAGAAAAATTAGAGTGGTTCCTCCAATCTGGATCATATAAATTTGAAAATGGATTATTAACCGGCTTGGAGTAGACTTGTGTAGCTTGAATTTGTTCTTGGATAAAAGATAAAAATTGTGCAGCCATAGGATATTCACTTACATGATGAGTTGGGCTAGCACAGATTGAACAAATCTCCTGATAATTAGAGGATGGTGTGAATTGTGTGGGAGACTGCTTACCTAGAGTTAGGAGTTGATCTAATTTCTAGGTAAGAAAGATCACTTTATATTTATTAAATTCAAGTCAGTCTTAGAACTAGATTCTGGATGTTTAAATTCATAGATCCCTACCCACTTTTAGTAAAAAGATAATGAAGCATGGTTAATTGAGTTTTCACTCAAGGTTTCAAATAAAGCATTGGCTTCGTCCTTGCTTTTATTCATGAATGCACCTCCATAAGATGCATCTACCAATTGTCTATAATCATCTCCTAAACCCTCATAAAAAGCTTGAACTATTTGCCACTTAGATAGACAGCGTGGGCATTTTCTAAGAAGTTTCTTAAGTATCTTCCATGACTCATGAATTTGTTCTCTTGGAAGCTAAGCAAATCTAGTGATAGCTCGTCTCATGGTGTTGGTTCATTCTATAAGATAAAATTTCTTAAGAAATTCAATTTGTAATTCAGTCCAAGTTTTAATTGATCTTCCAATTGTGCCAAGCCAGTACTTGGCTTTGTCTTTTAATGAAAAGAAGAATAAAATTAATCTAAGGACATCATTAGTTAAATTTTGAATTTTCATCGAGAGCAGATTTTTAAAAGTTTATCTAGATGCTTATAAGGATCTTCATTGGTATTTCCATAGAAAGATGGGAGCATTTGAATTATGGTCGGCTTGATCTCATAGTGCATAGCATGAATATCAGGTAACTAGATACAAGTCGATGGATTATAGGTAGAATAAAGTATTCATTCATTTGCTTAGGTGGTTCTCTAAGATTTTCAGTCATTTGACTTTTAGGTTTAATATGGCTCAGCCATTCATTTTATGGTTGGGTTCAACTAGATCAGGTAAAATAATTTTTTACCACGTATGTACTAGTGCAACCTTATTGCATGGTCCAGAATTTTTTAAATTTTTTAAATTTTTTTATTTTTTAATATTTTTTTATAATTTTTTAATTTTTATATTATTATTTTATTTTTAGATTTTTTAAACTTTTTTAGAATTTTATTATTATTTATTATTATTATTTTATTTTTTTAAAAAATAATTTTTTGATAATTTTATTATTTTATTATAATTTTATTTATTTTTTTAATAATTTGTATTTATTTTTAATTATTTTTATTATTTAATTATTTTTTTATTATTTTTATTTTATTTTATTTTATATTTTTTTGAAAGAGAAGAGGAGAAAAGGAGAAGAAAGAAAGATGAGTTCTAAAGAAGAGGTTCTAAGAAGTCTTAGAGCTAAGAAGAGAGAGAAAATTATTTTAATTAGATTTAATATTGGTTAACAATCAAGTTAAGCAAACAATCCTAACTAAGGATTATCCTAAATCTAGTTAGCTCCTAACTGCCAAGGTCACTATTGACCTTGAGATTGATTTTGATGATTCTAAAATATTGAGTATATTATGTATCTAATTATATATTTCAAGAATATGTATAGGATTTTTTTAAGTATCTAAAATAAAGAATTTATCTCAAGGACAAATTCTCTCAAGATGCCTTGACAAAATTCTTAAAAGAATAATTTTACATATATTTAGATGGCTTGGTATGAAGAGAGAATGATTGGAATAAGAGAAATTAAATTTGAAAAAAGTAATTATGTTTAGAAGTATTTGTGGCTAAGAAATTTAAGTTTGGAAGGACAAATATTGAAGAAAAATGAAGTCAAAAATTTTGGAGACCTTTCCTAAAAATTTGGAGACTTCTCTAAAAATTTGCAAGCTTCTCCAAGCTGTTTGGCATACCTACACATTACCTTGGCATAGGCTAGAGACCTCTCCAAAATTGGATGAGACCTCTCCATTTCAGGAAATAGAAACCTCATTTCTATGTTCTGAGATTGAGATCTCTCAAAAATTCTTGAGAGCTCTCGCTACGAAATCGAGATTTCTCAAAAATTCTCGAGAGCTCTCACAGAAATATCGAGAGCTCTCCAAATATGCGACAGCTTTCAATAAATTTTTCTGTAGCCCTTCGAATGGCTATTTCTCTACTCCAACGACTATTTTAGAGCTTCCAATGGCAGAACTCTCACTTCAATCATCTCCAAAGGTATTGAAAGTTGGAGAATCAATTGAAAAATAAGATTAAGGGATTTAAAGAGAGAATTTTTCAGTTTTGATGAGGAACATTATAAATCCAAAGAAAAAAAAGAAGAAAAGTTGTACATAGATTTTAGCAAGCTCTCAAAGTAATCTTCTCCAACATCTTCCATATCCTCGTAGGTACAAATTAAAGAAAAGCCAAGCTTCAATTGACAAAATCATTGGCTTCTTCTTTGAGATTTGAAGAGCTTAAATTCTATTTTTTATTTTATGCTGAAATTTTTATTTGTAATTTTGATTTTTTTACAAGTTTCTTTGGACGAAAGAAACATGGAGGTTAGGCCCATCCAAGCTCAGAATTAGATATTGTAGATTTTGGTTGGTGAGCCCAAAAAACCAACTAGATTAATAGTGATCCTACAAAATTATTAGTGTAAGATTTTGGTTGGTGCACCTTGAAAAATCAACTGAATTTGTTTGTGAGCTCGAAAAAATAAATACACTATAATCAAGGGTAGATTATAGTAAACATTCTAAGAAAAGCTTGAGAAGTGGACATAGGTGCGGGTTGCACCAAACCATAATAAATTATGGTATTTTTGTATTATGCTTTTTTCTTCTATCTCTTTGCATACTTTGCATGCTTTTAATTCTTGTTTCATCTTTATACTTTGGTTTTGCTATCTTAATTTTGCTACTACACTATTGTTCATATTTTATAATCACTAAAGATAGCACAAATTAAAGCACATCTTGTTTAGAAAATAAATTTGGCTAAACTTTTTATAAGAATCCAAATCACTCTTCTCTTGGGTTGCTACCTCTGGGCAATAATTGATATCAAAGCAGATGCTCTGTTATTGATTATTGACCTAACCATCTAGAGCTAAAGATTTTGGCAATCCAAAATGAAATCTTTTTTTAATGAAGGCCATTCCATAGATAGACCCTCTCTATTTAATGGCTCAAAATTTACCTATTAAAAAGTTAGGATAAAAATATTCATACAAGCACATGACTATCATCTATGAAAGATTATTGTCAATGGCCCTCACACAGAAACTACATTGTTTGTTGATAGAGAATCAATGCATCTAAATGCTAAGGCCATGAATATTCTTTATTGCTCCTTAGACTTAAATTTATTTAATATAATTTTTCATATATTTCAGCAAAACATGTATGGAAGAAATTAGAAAAAAATTATGAGGAAGTAAATCAAATGGAAGAATCAATCTCCTAAGAAGAAAAAGAAGCTCACCCCAATATATGCCTCATGGCTGCTGAGGATGGAAAGAAAAGGAAGAAGAAGAAACAAAGAAAAAAGAAAGTTTTGGTTAAGGGGGAGTAAGGCATAGAAAAGAAAAATGAGAAAGAGGAAGAAGGTATCATCAACCGTTGCCTTATGGCTAATACAAATGAGGTAAATCCTGAAAATTTCTCTAACTTTACATTTGATGAATTATATGAAGCCTTCAATGATTTAATAGATGAATTTAAAAAATTGAGGCTCAAAAATAAAGAACTCAAAAAGTCTAATCTAATTTTAGCTGATGAAAAGAGTAAATTATTAATTAAAAAAGAAGATATTTTGAAAAAAAATAATACTTTGGCTAAAGAAAAAGAAACACGTCTTAAATCTGAAAAATCTTTGGTTGAAGAAATATTAAGCTAAAAATAAAATTTGAAAAATCAAAACTTTGCATGGAAGAAAAAGATAACTTACTCAAAGAAAAAAAATCTCTTTTGGAAGAAAATGCAAAACTAAGAAAAGAGATTGAAAATTTAAAATCCATGCTTGAGAAGTTTATAATTGGCTCTCAAAAGCTTTAATCTATTTTAATCAATCAAAAGACTATTTTTGATAAAGCTGAAATTGAATATGATCCTTTAAGAAAATAAAAATTTATCAAGAATATGTTCGCTAAGTCTTTAACTAAAAATTATTCTATTAGATGCTTCAAATGTAACAAAGTTGGCCATCAAATTTTAGAATGTAACACTAAAAGAATTGACCAAATTTTAATCAAATAAATTTAGGTTTCAAAAGAAATCATAAACTCTAACTCCAGTGAATCCAAGATGACTTGGGTATCAAAAATTAGAAAATGATTTTTTTGCAGGTGCTCTAAGCATCCAATAAAGTGAAAGGAGCAAATTTTTATGGATGCTTCGAAAATGAAAGTAGATGGATGATGATTGGTAAAATCTAAACTTTTCTTACATCATACCATCAATGTTTGCTTGATTAACTCTATTGATAATTTATCTATGTAGTTTCATATCATATTTACTTACTTGAAATACTCTTTATGTTTCGATGAGATTAGAATGATTGATTGATTTTGATGCTAGAAATGATTTGAATACTTTGATTTCTAAATCAATATGCTTTTCTATAGGTATCATGTTTTGAATCAATATAAAATTAATTTATCTTAAAAATTTAGCATGATATTTCAAGCCTCTCCATATCAATTTTATAATTGATGAATTTAATTTAAAAGATGATTAATTGGGTGTGAATGTTTTAATTGCTAAACCCACAAGTAAAACTAATTTTTGCCATTCCCCATAAAATGTTAAATTATCAAAATTCTCCTAAAATCTTGCATGGAATAAGTACTTGAATATAAGACATTTAATTATAAAAGATCAAGTGCTTGAAGTATTGATTTATATTGCATCATAGGTTAACCCCCAAGAATTTCAAAACTTCCTAGTTGAATTGAACTCGTAGAGCCTTCATCTAGTTTTTTCTTAATTTATTTGATTTTCATACCCCCAATTGGTTAATTTTTGATCCCCTAAATTTACTTGAATATCTTTCTTGATCATCAATTTGATTGTCTCTTTTGATCTTAAAAGAAAATTTATTGATGAATATTCATATTTTGTTTCGATTGATTGATTTTAAAAATTAAATTTGGAAAATAATCTTCTTGAATCTTTTGAAATTGATATCAAGCAAGAGTTTTCAAGAAAGCTATTATTTATCTTTAAAGCTAAACTTTTAAAGGGAACTTCAATTTTAATCAATTGGTATGAAGAAGTTTCTTCCTAAAAAAATTTTCACTCTTGGTATCATTCTTGCCTTACATTTTATTATATTATTTTTTGGCAAAAAAATTGAATATGATATCTCAAATCTATTTTATATTGATACACTCTTGATATGATACAATTTAAGATAAATTTAAAGAGTTTCATATATTTTCTAAACTAAATTAAATGATATTTCTTATGATAAGAAAGATCTAAATTTAAATAAAAAATCTTTTTGATAGATGTTCGTGTCATACTTTTTTGATCCTCTTAATGTTTATTATTATTATATACATCTTTTTGTAAACATCCTTTGAATTTTATAAAAAATAAATTTTAAAAAATTTGATGTCTTCTTGAGTGAATGCTCTGTTTAATTGATATTTGGATTCATTAATACTTAGTTCACTTAATTGATGTTCATGCTTTTGAATTTTATTTAATTTTAAAATGATTTTATTTGCTAAAGTATGGAAAAAAAATTATTAAAGAAGAAATGATCAATTAATTGAAAAAATCTTTGAAATTGAAATATCTTTCAAATTTAGAAAATTTGAATTTTATAATAAAATTATGTTAAATATGCTTGATTTGAAAGAAAAAAAGAAGGAAAAGTTAAAAGATAAAATAATCTAGCTATAATTATAAAAAATAGGGAGATATAATATTATTGAAATATTAAAAGAAAAATAAATTCTTGGTACTTCTAAAATAATTGGAGAAATGCTTTTTTATCTTGATTTGATTGAAATTTTAATTAACTTGCTTTGAGACAACTAAATTTTGATCTTAAATTTTTAATCAATTACTTTATGATCTTCATAAATGGAGCTTTCATATGATTATCTAATTTAATTTAAATGATTTGATTGCTCTATCTTATTTTTGGACAATTAGTTGGAGTTATATTAAATTTGAAAATATATTCTTACTACAAGAAATAAATTTTTAAACTTAATCTTGAAATCCATTTGAAAATTTAAATTTGATACCAAATTTTTTATGAGCATTGCAAAATTCTTATGAATTATTTGTATTAAAATAATTTTTATTCAAAGCAATGAATTTAAAAATGTGACTATCTTTTGCTTTGATACTATTTATTTTACTTTGCTCGATACATCTCTGATACATATCCTTTTAGAATTTAATTGATCAAAATTTTTTAAGAAAAGAAAAGTTTAAATATTAAAATATATATTATGTTTAATTTTATATTTAAATCTTTTGAAAAGCTCTATATTTTTAAAGTTTAAAAGTGCATATTTGAAAATCTGATTAAAGGTCATACTCATTCAAAAAGGGGGAGAAACCATGATATTTAAATCCAAGCTAATTTTTGTAACTAAAATAAATATTTGAAACTTATTTTGAGTTAAAAGATAAATTTTCAAAAGAAAGATGACTCATATAAATTAATTTTCTGAACTTGATATAATTCCTACTTTGATACACTCATATTATTGATTTTGATGATTATTTCTTGTTTCTTTCTCATGAGCTTTTTGATGCTGTCAAAAAGGAGGAGAGGAATGTTAAGTACATGCTTGAAGAATTTATCCTTAAGAAACTCAATGACTTGTATTGATGCTTGAAATGAAAACTTAATATTCATTTATATGAATTGATGCTTGAAATGAAAACTTAATACTCATTAATATGAATCAAAATATTTTTTTTTAATATGAGTATATGAAATATATGTAATAAATCAAAAGAATAATTGAGAACATTCATGAAGTACTCATTCATGTGTTTAATCTATACTTCATGATATATTTTAGCAAAATGCATAGAAATACATTATTTGCTTTTATTGTGCATATACTCAAGATTTTATCATCATCAAAAGGGGGAGATTGTTGACCCTGAGATTGATTTTGATGATTCTATCTAATCATATATTTCAAGAATATGTGTAGAACTTTTTTAAGTATTTAAAATAAAAAAATTATCCCAAGGATAAATCCTCTCAAGATGCCTTGTCAAAATTCTTAAAAGAATAATTTCACACATATTTAGATGGCTTGGTATGAAGAGAGTATGATTGAAATAAGAGAAATTAAATTTGAAGAAAGTAATTATGTTTAGAAGTGTTTAGGGCCAAGAAATTCAAATTTAGAAGATCAAACATTGAAGAAAAATAAAGCTAAAAATTTTGGAGACCTCTTCTGAAAATTTGGAGACCTCTTTTGAAAATTTGGAGGCTTCTCCAAGCTGTTTGACATACCTGTATATTGTCTTGGCATAGGCTTGAGACCTTTCCAAAACTAGATGAGACCTCTCCATTTTAGAAAATAGAAATCTCATTTTTATATTCTAAGATTGAGAGCTCTCGCAAAAAAATCGAGAGCTCTCCAAATGCTCGATAGCTTTCAATGGAGTTTTATTGCAGCCCTTCCAACGGCTATTTCAGAGCTTCCAATAGCTAGAACTCTCACTCTAACCATCTTCAAAGGTATTAAAAAATGGAGAATCAATTAAAAAATAAGATTAAGGGATTTAAAGAGAAAATTTTTTAATTTTGGTGAGAAACATTGAAAATCCAAAGAAAAAAAAAGAAGAAAAAGTTGTGTACAGATTTCAGCGAGCTCTCAAAGCAATCTTCTCTAACATCTTCCACATCCTCTCAAGTATAAATTGAAGAAAAGCCAAGCTTCAATCAAGAAAATCATCGACTTCTTTTTTGATATTTAAAGAGTTTAAATTCTATTTTTTATTTTATTCTAAAATTTTTATTTATAATTTTGATTTCTTTACAAGTTTCTTTGGGGGAAAGAAACTTGGGGGTTAGGCTCATGAAAGCTAAGAATTGGACATTATAGATTTTGGTTGGTGAGCCCGAAAAATCAACTAGGTTAATAGTAATTTCGAAAAACTATTAGTGTAAGATTTTGGTTGGTGCACCTTGGAAAACTAACTAGGTTTGTTTATAAGCCTGGGAAAATAAATACACTATAATCAAGGATGGATTATAGTGAAAATTCCAAGAAAAACTTGGAGAGTGGACGTAGGTGCGGATTGCACCGAACCACTATAAATTATGGTATTTTTGTGTTGTGCATTTTTTTCTATCTCTTTGCATGCTTTTAATCTTGTTTCACCTTTATAATTTGGTTTTTGCTATCTCAATTTTGCTGCTATACTATTGCTCATATTCCATATTCACTAAAGATAGCACAAATTAAAGCACATCTTATTTAGAAAGTAAATTTGGCTAATATTTTTATAAAAACCCAATTCACCCCTCCCCCCTCTTAGGTTCCTACCTCTAGGCAATAGTCATCTTCAAGCTCTCTAAGTGTAAGATCAGCCACTCAATTGGCCAGGTAAGTATAAGATTAGTGAGAGTCTTCCTGTTGCGTGCCTTAGATATTAATTGTGCTTGGCCAGGTAAGCTAATAGAATCAATTATAAACCATCTTCCTTTGGGCCTAGTCATCCCTGAACCACTTGCCTTAGATATCAGTCAAACTGACTAGCTCTAATCCGATCCAACTCTTAAAATTTGTTATCCTAATGAGCTCGAGTTTCTAGGGTCGATGTGTAAATGATTTTAAAATTAAATACTTAGGTCAATGCAGGATGCTGGTGTTAGATATGTGTGCCCTAAAAGCCAAAATTGGCTGACACTTGTAATACACTTCTAAGGATAAAATTATAATTTTGACTATAAATAATAAAATGAATTATTTTCTATCACATATATGTATTTAGTGTCTATGATACATCCCTTGAGTTAATGGTAATGATAATTCTTATTTTCAAGAGTTAAAATTTTAAGACAAGAATTTTCATTATTAACTCATAAAATGCTCCTGACCGTAGGATCATCATGAGGATGGTGATTGATCCGGAAGGTTAGTGTACAATCACTTCTTTATAATAGATGAGTCTTGAGTCTATGGTGTAGAGACACCGGAGCGAGAGTATAGATACTCGTTAGAGAATGAGAGCATTAGCATGACCACCTCGAGTAGTCATAAGAAAGTCTATCTTCTCGTCAATGACTGACTCGAAGCTGTAGTGGTGTGTCTGGTTCTTTGACCTGAGGTGCATCGATAGTTCACCTTGAGGGTGTTATAGTTTGACTACACCATGACTCGATCTTCTAGCCATTCGAAACCCTGAGGTGTATGTTGGCTATAGCATGTTCATTATAGGAATTGGATTGCACCAAGATGGAACCTATCTACCTCAGTGGATGAGGAGTAGCCCTATGATGATCATGAGAATTAAGTCCATAAGCCCATGGCCATGGCAGAGAGTAAAATAATAGAATGAGTTTCTATTAAGGTTTTCACATCAGACTTGAACCAAATGATTAAATCATATGATAGAAATTAGAGTTTGACGAGTTCACCTTAACCCTAATCTGATCGAAGCTCAAGATAGAAGAACTTAATCACACAAGTAGCTGCACCGAGAGGTTCATTTTCAATTTTGATGGGTTGCCACCATATACTGCTAGGTGTCACTGGTGGATTTTGGGAGTGATTAGAATGATTTAGATGATCGATCATTCTAGTTGTCTGAATCAGAAGAGTTCTGATCCATCGAAAGGAGTTTCAATGATGTTGATGATGGAGATCACTACATATCCCATTACCATATAGAACTGAACCTAACTGGATCACACAAATAAGGGTTTGGATCTGGATATCATCAATTGAACTAATCCAGTTCAATTGATTTGAATTAGATTCAATTAGGTTCAAGAAAATCGTGCTAGCACATGATTGAACCTAACATTCTCCTTTTTCTATCATTAAAAGTTATCTCGACTGAGCCAAATGAGTTTGTGCTCACTCAAGTACCTTTACGTGGTCTGACTGGAGCTTGTCCAGGTTAGAAAAGGGTTGTCTTAATTTACGAGATAAATTTAAGATAATACCTGCCATTTTTCGTCATCTGCTAATTCTTGTCCTTTGACTTTGGTCAAACGTTGACCTATGATCCTTGGACATCTGCTCATGTGTCATACACTTATTGGAGAGCAGATAAGGGCTTGTCCCCTCCCTAAAAATTGGAAAGGAGTGGGTGCATGCCCAGGATGGCGTGCGCCTATGGATAGGGATGCCTTGAGTCCCATATGGATGGGACTCTAGGTAGCTTCTTGGATTCAAACTAGATGACCCTCACCTATAGACTTTGACCAGTCTTAGGTGCCACCTTAGGATGAATCTATGGGTCTCTCATCTGATTGGATTAGGTGATATCATCCTACCAATCAGATTTAGATCTAATTGAATGAAGCAACATGATTGGCCAGGGTGATGTGGCACTGCATGGTGCAGCAGGGTCTATATAAAGACCTATCTGTGCCCAACTTTTAGAGACTTCTCTCCTAGCCATGCCCCAAGGCTGTCCCTCTCCCTTCTCCACCCCACCTTCAGGCCATCTCTCTCCTCTCCATGCCCAAGGATAGTTGGGCTTCAGATTAGTGCGATCCAAGCAAGAAAAGGCTGACGAGAAAGGAAGAAGGCAGCACTGCTGCAGAGACGACTGCTAATCTTCGAAAGAAGTTTTGAAGATCCTCCAAATCAGATCCAGGTCTAATTTTTAGAGATGAGATAAAGAAGAAGAAGATCTCCAGATCCAGTCCGAGTGGATATTGGTAGAGGCCAGATGCTTGCATGGCTTGATCTAGAACCTCAGGCAATTAGCAAGATCATCAACGGGTAATCAGATTATCCATATCAAGGTAAAACTAATTTAGATTTAATTTAATTTAATTTTTTTATTTATCAAATCATAAAATTAGATCTAAAAAATATCAGATCTAATTAGGATCTAAGAGAAAATTTTTAAAATATGTCTCTCGATCTAATCAGATCTAAACGAACCTGACCCTAGGAAATCAAGATTTTTCTTCAATTGGTATTAGAGCCAGGTTCTTATAAAATTTATTTAGATCTAATTTAATCTGATAAATTTATAATTTTAGATATCACATGAGATATGATTAGATCTAAAATCAAAAAATAAAAAATTAAAATTAATTAATCTGGATCTAATATATATGAGATACATAACTAGACTAGGAATAGAATTATTCTGTGTAGTCTAGTATAATCATAATTTTTATTTAATTAAATATGATTTTTAGATCTATTAGTTTACTACTTTTTGATCTTATAAATATTATAATCAGATCTAAAAATAGAAAATAAATTAAAATTAATTTGTTCATATGAGATATGATAGTTGCATGTTTAGACTAGTTGTAGAATAGTTCTATAAATAGGTCTAGATTAAACTTTATTTGATGAGATCAAATTTAAATTTAATTTTTTAGATGATTATGAGATAATTTAGATCTAAAAAATATGCATTCATGATACATGAGATGTATACAAAATATATTTTAATTAGATCTATTTTTTTATATGAGATATGTGCTTAGATCTAATTAGTTTTTGTAGATTAGTTATATTTATGATTAAGACATTCTCCTTGGCCGTCCAGTCATAAGAACAAAGTAGGGTTTAAAGACCCTCTCCTCCCATTCGTTGGGGTGTTCTTATGATACGTAGGGGTGCTGCACGTTCGTCCTTAATAAAAAATTAAAAACTTATTTTCTACAAAACCCTAGATCCTAAAATCCTAAGATCTTATTTATATGTTTTATTTATAAACCCTAAACTTAATTGAGAATTAAGATTATGAAATAAATTAGATCTAAAATTAAGAATTTTTAGATCTAAGACATGTTCATAAAATTGGGTTCAGGCTTGGGTAGCTCAATTAGGTCTAGTGGTTGATCAAACCGACTCAAGAGTTGGTTAGATGGAATCAATAATGCTTAAATTGACCAGCCCAACAAGATTAAGTCTGGGTCAAGATCGAGTCACGTGAGTGATCGATCAAGCTAAGACCTAATTAGGCTCAGTGGTTAGAGTCTAGATTGTAGGCTAACCCGATTGGTTTTGGCTCAACAAATTGGTGTCTAAGGTAAGTTTGGCAGATATGATCGACTGGTTTTTAATTGGGAGCTACTCGACTCGAATGCGTACTTGTCGAGTTAATGGCATATCCCTTCCATCGGTCTCACTTACCTGGCCATATTTGTTGACTCAATTCTGATCTGATTTGGTCAATAATTTGACCTAACCCATGCCACTAGGTTAGTCATAATGGTTATCACTATGTCAAGTCTAGTTTAATGAGATCCAAATCAAATCTTCCTAAGAAAAGATTAAGTCTAAGATCTTCCACCATTGTAGATGTGTGGGCCCTTTTCAGGGTTGATTGTTCTCGGTTAGTTACAATGGCTCAGTTGCATCAGAAAGATGCAACCATGTCTATTAGGCATTAGATGCTATGGACTGGAGGATGAATTGGGCTCAATATTCTGGATACGGTGAGAAACTCAATTAGGAATCCAATCTGTGCAAATGGTGGGTCTGACTTAACTAAGGAGTGGATCAATATTCCAGACATGGTGAGATTCATGAATTAGAGATCAAGATTGGGAGCATCATGATTAGAGAATCATTGAACAAGAGTTGTTCACTCATTGGCTAACCCATCACTAATAACTGTTAGGTGAGGTGATGAGTAAGTTGGTGGGACTGCACCACCCACTAGAAATCAGTAATCGTGGAGATTTTCGCATCTCTACAGAAGGAGTGTAGGGATCCGAGAAAATAGTGGAAGCTAATTTATTTAAAAATAAAATTTTTAAATAAATTGGTTAAGTCTTAATTACAATATCTAATTAGAAACTTTGACTCTCTACAGGAAAATGTCTGCATCCAATCCACTAGCACGAATCCTGGACATCCATAGACTGACCGGACCAAATTACAAGGATTGACTTCAAAACTTCAAAATCATTTTGGGTTCTGAGAAGTTAAGTCATGTACTGGACTAGGACCCTCCCACCTTACCAGCTCGTCCATCCGCTGAGCAGAGACCATCTCTGGATAAGTGGATAGATGATGATAACAAGGCCAGATACTAAATGTTGGACTCGATGTCTGATGAACTTCAGCGCCAACATGAAGATATCAGGACTGCTTGCCAAATGTTAGCTCACCTATAGGAGATGTTTGGTGAACAGAGTTATGCAGCCAAGTATCAAGTCACTAAACGACTATTCAAGGCTAAGATGCGTGATGGGCAGTCAGTCCAAGATCATTATTTAATGATGATCAAGGACTTAGAAAAGCTTGAGAAGCTCGGAGTGAGGTTGGACTTAAATCTGCAGAATGATATAATTCTGCAATCCTTGATTGATGCGTATGGATAGTTCATCATGAATTATCATATACATAAACTTCAAAATTTCTTGACCGAACTTATGAACTTGCTGGTTACTGCTGAGCTTTCCATGAAAGGTTCTAAAGGCTTAGTACTTGCTATGAAATGGACTTCTTCCAAGAGAAAATCTTTTGGAAAGAAGAAGAAATCTGTAAAAGAGCAGAAGATGGAAGGCGGAAAGAAGAAAAAGATAGAGCTGAAGAAGAAGATCGCTGACAAAGAAAAGTATTTCCATTGCAATAATGATGGCCACTGAAAGTGAAACCACCCTACTTACCTGGCCACCCTAAAGAAGAAAGAGGTGGGTCCTTCTGGAGGTATGCTCGTTATTGAGTCTAACCTTATGGTTTCTTCTACATCTAGTTGGATGCTTGACTCTGGTTCTAGTGCTCACTTGTGCACTTCCATGCAGGGTCTTGAGGATAGCAGGAGGCTGAGGGATGGTGAGATGATCCTATGCATCGAAAATGGAGCAAGAGTTGCTGCCATGGCCATGAAAACATACCCTCTTTGACTACCATCTGGTTTAGACCTAGTATTAAAAGACTATTATTATATGCCTACAGCAAATAGGAATTTGATTTCTGTTTCTTGTCTTGCATTAGAAGGCTATGTAATTAGTTTTCTTAAGGACCATTGTAACATTCTTTATGAAAGAAATAAAATTACAAGTGGTTTCTTTATTAACGATCTTTATCAGTTACATATTGATGTATCTATTTTTAATTTTGAGCAAAATGTGAATGCCATAAAATCAAAACGTCCTAGGGATAGTCCTAATGATAGGTATCTATGGCACCTAAGATTAGATCATATAGTAGAAGATAGGGTTAACAAATTGGAGAAAATTGGACTATTGAGTCCGTTGACTTCTGAGTCATATCCAATTTATGAATCCTATCTTCATGGCAAAATGACTAAGCTCCCTTTTGTAGGACATGGGGAAAGGGCCACGGATCTTCTTGCTCTAGTACATACTGATGTGTGCGGCCCATTTGATGTACCGACTGAAGCAACCTAGTCTACTTCATAACCTTTACCGATGATTTATCTAGGTATGGTTATGTATATCTTATGAGTCACAAGTCTGAAGCATTTGAAAAGTTCAAAGAATTCAAACATGAAGTAGAAAAGCAAATTGGAAAACCCATTAAGATTCTTCGATTAGATCGAGAAGGTGAATACCTTAGTCGGAAATTCTTGGACTATCTCAAGAAAAATGGCGTAGTCTCTCAATGGACTCTACCAGGGACACCTTAACTCAACAAAATTTCAAAACGGAGGAATCAGATCCTATTAGATATGGTTCGATCCATAATGAGCTTCATAGACCTTCCTAATTTTCTTTGGGGATACTGTTTGTTAACTGCAATATACTTACTGAATAAGGTTCCTTCAAAAACCATTCCTACCACACCATATGAAATATGGCATGGTAAGAAACTAAGTCTGAGTCATCTCAGAATTTGGGGTTGTTCGGCTCATGTCAAAAGATAACAAGCGGACAAGTTAGACTTTAGGTCCTTTAGAGCTCGATTCATAGGATATCCTAAAGAGTCATTAGGATATTATTTCTATATTCCAGAAGATCACAATGTGATTATGAGTCGACATGCCATCTTTCTTGAAAAATAGTTTATTCAAAAAGCAGCACTGGAAAGTAGATTAAGCTCAAAGAGAAAGTCTCACAAGAGCAATGAGCTAAGAACCAAATGGAACCAAATCAGGTTGAGCCAATCCATACACTACCTCCTCCACCTTGTAGATTGAAAAGGATTTTCGATCCCCTGAAAGATACTTAGGTACTATTTCAGAGGATGTAGAGAAAATGTTCCTCGTAGGTAATGGGGTTCATGGTGATGATCCCAAAATCTATAACAAGGCGATATCAGTTATCGACTCTGAGAAATGGTTAGGGGCAATGAAGTCAGAAATTGACTCGATGCACTCAAACCAAGTCTGGACCTTGGTAGATCCACCAGATGGTATAGTACCTATTGGGTGTAAATGGATCTACAAGAGAAAGATTGGTGCAGATGAAAATGTGGAAGACATTCAAAGCTAAGATTAGTGGCAAAAGATTATAGTC
>QRFJ01000408.1:378008-429377 GCA_006176705.1 Cocos nucifera
AGAGCTGAAGAAGAAGATCGCTGACAAAGAAAAGTATTTCCATTGCAATAATGATGGCCACTGAAAGTGAAACCACCCTACTTACCTGGCCACCCTAAAGAAGAAAGAGGTGGGTCCTTCTGGAGGTATGCTCGTTATTGAGTCTAACCTTATGGTTTCTTCTACATCTAGTTGGATGCTTGACTCTGGTTCTAGTGCTCACTTGTGCACTTCCATGCAGGGTCTTGAGGATAGCAGGATGCTGAGGGATGGTGAGATGATCCTATGCATCGAAAATGGAGCAAGAGTTGCTGCCATGGCCATGAAAACATACCCTCTTTGACTACCATCTGGTTTAGACCTAGTATTAAAAGACTATTATTATATGCCTACAGCAAATAGGAATTTGATTTCTGTTTCTTGTCTTGCATTAGAAGGCTATGTAATTAGTTTTCTTAAGGACCATTGTAACATTCTTTATGAAAGAAATAAAATTACAAGTGGTTTCTTTATTAACGATCTTTATCAGTTACATATTGATGTATCTATTTTTAATTTTGAGCAAAATGTGAATGCCATAAAATCAAAACGTCCTAGGGATAGTCCTAATGATAGGTATCTATGGCACCTAAGATTAGATCATATAGTAGAAGATAGGGTTAACAAATTGGAGAAAATTGGACTATTGAGTCCGTTGACTTCTGAGTCATATCCAATTTATGAATCCTATCTTCATGGCAAAATGACTAAGCTCCCTTTTGTAGGACATGGGGAAAGGGCCACGGATCTTCTTGCTCTAGTACATACTGATGTGTGCGGCCCATTTGATGTACCGACTGAAGCAACCTAGTCTACTTCATAACCTTTACCGATGATTTATCTAGGTATGGTTATGTATATCTTATGAGTCACAAGTCTGAAGCATTTGAAAAGTTCAAAGAATTCAAACATGAAGTAGAAAAGCAAATTGGAAAACCCATTAAGATTCTTCGATTAGATCGAGAAGGTGAATACCTTAGTCGGAAATTCTTGGACTATCTCAAGAAAAATGGCGTAGTCTCTCAATGGACTCTACCAGGGACACCTTAACTCAACAAAATTTCAAAACGGAGGAATCAGATCCTATTAGATATGGTTCGATCCATAATGAGCTTCATAGACCTTCCTAATTTTCTTTGGGGATACTGTTTGTTAACTGTTATATACTTACTGAATAAGGTTCCTTCAAAAACCATTCCTACCACACCATATGAAATATGGCATGGTAAGAAACTAAGTCTGAGTCATCTCAGAATTTGGGGTTGTTCGGCTCATGTCAAAAGATAACAAGCGGACAAGTTAGACTTTAGGTCCTTTAGAGCTCGATTCATAGGATATCCTAAAGAGTCATTAGAATATTATTTCTATATTCCAAAAGATCACAATGTGATTATGAGTCGACATGCCATCTTTCTTGAAAAATAGTTTATTCAAAAAGCAGCACTGGAAAGTAGATTAAGCTCAAAGAGAAAGTCTCACAAGAGCAATGAGCTAAGAACCAAATGGAACCAAATCAGGTTGAGCCAATCCATACACTACCTCCTCCACCTTGTAGATTGAAAAGGATTTTCGATCCCCTGAAAGATACTTAGGTACTATTTCAGAGGATGTAGAGAAAATGTTCCTCGTAGGTAATGGGGTTCATGGTGATGATCCCAAAATCTATAACAAGGCGATATCAGTTATCGACTCTGAGAAATGGTTAGGGGCAATGAAGTCAGAAATTGACTCGATGCACTCAAACTAAGTCTGGACCTTGATAGATCCACCAGATGGTATAGTACCTATTGGGTGTAAATGGATCTACAAGAAAAAGATTGGTGCAGATGAAAATGTGAAGACATTCAAAGCAAGATTAGTGGCAAAAGATTATAGTCAACACGAAGAAATTGATCATCCGGATACCTTTTCGTCAGTAGCTATGCTAAAATCTATTCGCACATTGCTTGCTGTTGTAACCTATTTTGATTATGAAATATGGCAAATGGATGTGAAAATAGCATTCTTAAATGGATATCTTGAAGAAGATATCTATATGGAACAGCCATTAGATTTCACATTCAGTGATGATGATCATAAGGTATGCAAGCTGCAAAGGTCCATATATGGACTTAAGCAAGCATCTCAGAGCTGGAATACTCATTTTAATAGTGTAATCAAAATGTTTGGTTTCATCAAGATGAGGAGCCATGTGTCTTCAAAAATGTCAGTGGGAGCGTTGTTGTCTTCCTCGTATTGTACGTTGATGACATCCTCCTTATTGGAAATGACATTCCCATGTTGACCACAGTTAAAATGTGGTTATCTATAAAATTCTCCATGAAAGACCTAGGAGAAGCATCCTTTATTCTAGGAATTAAGGTCTATAGAGATAGACCAAATAGGATGCTAGGACTTTCATAGAAGATGTACATAGAGGAAGTGCTAAAGAGGTTTAGCATGAAAAACTCTAAGAGAGGTTTGGTACCCTTCAGACATGGCATTCATCTTTTCAAGAAGATGTGCCCTAGCACACCTGAGGAAATAAAACACATGAGCAAGATCCCTTATGCTTCAGCAATAGGAAGCCTCATGTATGCCATGTTATGTACACGACCTAATATAGCCCATGCTGTGAGTGTCACAAATAGACATCAGTCGAATCCAGATGAAGAACACTAGACTTCTGTGAAATGTATCCTTAAGTACTTAAGAAGAACTAAGGATATGTTGTTGGTCTTTGGTAATGGAGTACTCCAAGTTCAAGGGTATACAGACTCAGATTTTATGTCCAATGTAGATGATCGAAAGTCAACATCTAGAAGTTTGTTTGTGTGCAATGGTGGAGCTATCAGTTGAAAAAGTTTCAAGCAGACAGTAATAGCAGATTCCACCATTGAAGTAGAATATATCGCTGCATCAGAAGCTACAAAGGAGACATTTTAGTACAAGAAGTTTGCTGCAGAGATCGGAGTGATGCCATCAGATTCCATTTCTCTGTACTGTGACAACAATGGTGTCATAGCCCTTGCTAAGGAGCTGAGGTCTCATCAAAAATTTAAGCACATCGAGTAGCGATACCGTCTCATCCATGATTACCTCGAGAAGGGTTACATCGAGGTCAAGAGAGTCAACTCCGCAGACAATGTGGTGGACCCACTTACAAAGCCATTGGACCAGCAGAAGATCGAAGCCCATCTTGAGAAAATGGGACTTAGATTTATAGCCAATTGGCTTTAGGTCAAGTGGGGTTTGTTAGATATGTGTGCCCTAGAAGCCAAAATTGGCTGATACTTGTAATACACTTTTAAGAGCAAAATTATAATTTTGACTATAAATAATAAAATAGATTATTTTCTATCATATATGTATATTTAGTGTTTGTGATACATCCCTTGAGTTAATGGTAATAATAATTCTTATTTTCAAGAGTTAAAAATTTAAGACAAGAATTTTCATTGTTAACTCATAAAATGCTCCTGACCGTAGGATCATCATGAGGATGGTGATTGATCCGAAAGGTTAGTGTACAATCACTTCTTTATAGTAGATGAGTCTTGAGTCTACGGTGTAGAGACACCAGAGCGAGATTATAGGTACTCGTTATAGAACGAGGGCACTGAGCGTGACCACCTCGAGTAGTCATAAGAAAGTCTACCTTCACGTCGATGACTAACTTGAAGTTGCAGTGGTGTGTCTGGTTCTTTGATCTGAGGTGCATCGATAGTTCACCTTGAGGGTGTTATAGTTTGACTACACCATGACTTGGTCTCCTAGCCATTTAGAATCCTGAGGTGTATGTTGGCTATAGCATGTTCATTGTAGGAATTGGATTGCACCAAGATGGAATCTATCTACCTCAGTGGATGAGGAGTAGCCCTATGATGATCACTAGAATCAAGTCCATAAGCTCATCGCCATGGCAGAGAGTGAAATAATAGAAAGAGTTTTTATTAAGGTTTTCACATCAGACTTGAATCAAATGATTAAATTATATGATAGAAATTAGGGTTTGACGAGTTCACCTTAACCCTAATCTGATCGGGACTCACGATAGAAGAACTTAATCACACAAGTAGCTGCACCGAGAGGTTTGTTTTTAGTTTTGATGGATTGCCACCATATACTGCTTGGTGTCACTGGTGGATTTTGGGAGCGATTAGAATGATTTAGATGATTGATCATTCTAGTTATCTGAATTAGAAGAGTTCTGATCCATCGAAAGGAGTTTCGATAATGTTGATGATGGAGATCACTACATATCCCATTATCATATAGAACTGAATCTAACTGGATCACACAAATAAGGGTTTGGATCTAGATATCATCAATTGAACTAATCCAGTTCAATTGATTTTAAGTAGATTCAATTAGGTTCAAGAAAATCGTGCTAGCACATGATTGAATCTAACATTCTTCTTTTTCTATCATTAAAAGTTGTCTCGACTAAGCCAAATGAGTTTGTGCTCACTCAGGTACCTTTACCTGATCTGACTGGAGCTTGTCCAGGTTAGAAAAGGGTTGTCTTAATTTATGTGATAAATTTAAGACAATACCTACCATTTTTCATCACCTGCTAATTCTTATCCTTTGACTTTGGTCAAATGTTGACCTATGACTCTTGGACATTTGCCCATGTGTCATGCACTTATTGGAGAGTAGATAGGGACTTGTCCCCTCTCTACAAATTGGAAAGAAGGGGGTGCATGCCTAGGATGGCATGCGTCCATGGATAGGGACGCCTAGAGTCCCATACGAATGGGACTCCAGGTTGCTTCTTGGATTCAAACTAGGTGACCCTTACCTATAGACTTTTATCAGTCTTAGGCACCACCTTAGAATGAATCTATGGATCTCTCATCTGATTGAATCAGGTGATGTCATCCCACCAATCAAATTTAGATCTGATTGAACGGAGCAACGTGATTGGCCGGGGTGATGTGTTACTGCATGCTGCAGTAGGGTCTATATAAAGACCTGTCTGTGCCCAACTTTTAGAGACTTCTCTCCTAGCCACACCCCAAGGCTGTCCCTCTCTCTTCTCCACCCCACCTTTAGGCCATCTCTCTCCTCTCCACGCCCAAGGATAGTTGGGCTTCAAATTAGTGCAATTTAAGCAAGAAAAGGCTGACGAGAAAGAAAGAAGGCAGCACTGCTGCAGAGACGACTGCTGATCTTTGAAAGAAATTTCGAAGATCCTCCAAATTAGATCTAGATCTAATTTTTGGAGATAAGATAAAGAAGGAGAAGATCTCTAGATCTAACCTGAGTGGATACCAGTAGAAGCCAGGTGCTTGTGTGGCTAGGTCCAGAACCTCAGGCAATCAGCAAGATCATCAACGGATAATCAGATTACCCATATCAAGGTAAAACTAATTTAGATTTAATTTAATTTAATTTTTTTATTTATCAAATAATCAAATCAAATTTGAAAATTGTTAGATCTGATTAGAATCTAAAAAATTTTTTTTGAAATATGCCTCTCGATCCAATCAGATCTGAACGAACCTAATCCCGAAAAATCAAGATTTTCCTTCAACTGGTATCAGAGCCAGGTTCTTATAAAATTTATTTAGATCTAATTTAATCTGATAAATTTATAATTTTAGATATCACATGAGATGTGATTAGATCTAGAATCAAAAAATAAAAAATTAAAACTAATTAATCTGGATCTAATATGTATGAGATACATAACTAGACTAGGAATAGAATTATTCTATGTATAGTCAAGTACAATCATAATTTTTATTTGATTAAATATGATTTTTAGATTTATTTATTTACTATTTTTTGATCTTATAAATATTATAATCAGATCTAAAAATAGAAAATAAATTAAATTCAAAAGGTGTAGAAATTTAAATTTGGTACTAAGATCTACTAGTTAGATCTTAGAATCTATTTGCAATAAAATTAAGAGCAATAATTAAAGTATAAAAATTAAATTATAATTAAAAATAAAATGCTAAAATTTAAATTGCATAAAAATAAATTTTGCATGAATTTAAAAGTTCATAATTTAAATATATAAAATTAAAAAATAAAAGAAAATAAAAATAAAAATTAAAATAAGTTAATCTCTGATCTTGGATCGGCGTTGGCATTGAGATGGTATAGAAGCCAGCTCTTCTTCATAGCACCCATTGCCTTGAAGCAGACTCTAACCCAAGCATGACTCTAATCTTTACCAAACTCCTTCCCATGACTGAAGATAGATTGAAACCTTTGCTTGGGATCTTATTTATAAGTGTTGGAGGACAGAAACCTTTGTTGTCAGCCAATGTGGGACTAAAACATCATGTAGATCCATGTATACAAAGGAATCTAGGTAAAAATCAACTTAAAACACTGCCTAATTGAGCTTTATTGAGTTCTTCATCTTTTGGCCATCGGATGGTGATTGATCGGGTCAAAAATCACCTAAAAAGCTTTGTAAAAATCCCAAATCAAGTCGGAATGGATATTAACCATTGGATGGCATTGATCAGGAAGATCCGGGCCATTAGATGATCACTGGGAGGTTGGATCACCGTCGAGAGCTTCCTAAACCATTGAATCGTCGCTTGGAATGCACACTGCCATCGAATCGTGATCAGGGAGGCTGATGGAAACTAAATCAAAGTAGGAAAATTCCCTGACCATTGGATCTGGACCACAAACCACCATAACTATCTGATGGTGCAATTACTGTAGCTATGGACTACGTGAATAGGGCACATTTGAAGACTGAACCAATCAACGTGCGGCAAGCCTTATGAAATTACCATTTTGCCAATGTACATTGTGATGAATTTTCTATAAATTCTTTAGCGATCTTAGTTCACCACATGGCATGCTTCGATTGGTCGAAATTTGTTGAGCTGGTGGTCTATGCCTGGTTTCATGGACTGACGGGCAGCTTCTATGGCTGAGCAAGCTTCAGCGGTGCGCTGGCTTGGCTTGGCTTGATGAGCCGATCGAGCCATTTTCTTTTTTTTATTTTATTTTTTTTCTTTAAAAGTTTATATCTAATCCATTTTAGCTCCATTTTGCTCTAAATTTATTTTATTATGATCAAAAAAATAAGCTCTTTTTATTAATAATAATATTTTATTTTTTATTATTTTTTAATTAATTTTTTAAGTAATAAAATATTAATTTTTAAATATATATATAAATTAATTATGAATTCTTTAAAATTAAAATATATTAATTATTAAATTAATACTTTTATTGGTAAATTTATGGTACTTATCATTATACCTTATAGGGAAAGTTAACTTGGAGGCCCAGTGTCCTATCGATGGATGTATCCTACTGAGAGAAATATTCAAATTCTGAAATCTTATGTAAGAAATATGAATCATCCGGAGGGATCCATAGCAGAAGATTATTTGAGTTAAGAGTGTATGGATTTTTATACCACGTATTTAAATAAGCTCGAGATACATCGTAGTCGATCAATGAGGAATCAGGATGATCAGTATGAGCTAATTGAGACTGCATTTGAGTCCATTTCACAACTAACTGGACTTTCCACTTTATACTACCTCACTAATTTAAGCATTGAGGAAAGAGATATAGCGCACCACTATGTGCTCTTCAACTGTGATGTTATTAAGCCGTACATAAAATGAGTCACTCAGCCTTATTTATTTTATAATAATTATAAAAATATCTAATTACATCTAAATTTATTTTTTATGCATGCAGCAAATACAAGAAGGTTATAAAAGCAAAATACGATGCTCTAAGTATGCGGGAGAAAGAGAAAATGCACGGCAAAGAATTTCTTAAATGGTTTAAAGATCATATAAGCAATTACATATTCTTACCTTGTGCAACTTATTTGAACATATTTACTAATTAATTAGGTGTCATCTCCTTAATTAGGTGTGGAGATTACCGTTTGATAATGTGAGCTTTGAAGTACATGCTCTTTCAATGGGCCCTAACTATACCGTGCATGAGTACAAATAGCTCGTCATTAATGGCACAGATTTAATATTCACAGCCAGTCCATAAACATGGCAACATAAAATAGTGGCATGATGTTGAATGCCACCACTAGGTATTATGCTAGCTCGAGGGATTCACAATCTCGTATAGAGAATCTGAACTATTATGGGATGGTGGAGAAGATAGTCATCTTGGACTACTACTCTAAGGGAAAGATTGCATTGATGAAATGTGATTGGTTTGACATCTTGTCTCAGTCAAGGATGAAGACTGATAAATACGGTTTTACTCTTGTTAACATAAAATGCCATCTCCACACTGAAGAACCGTATATACTTGCCTCCCAACCTAGTCAAGTCTTCTATATTAGTGATCCCTTAGAGCCTCAGTGGGGTGTTGTTGTGAGGATGGTGCTTAGGCATATATTTAATGATATTGAGGTTGATGACGATGTTGGACCATGCATACAAAGTACTTTTCTAGGACAAAACTTATCCAGAGCTGTCGAGGTCCCAGATACATTTGTCAGGAACGATGGTGATGTCTATATTGTAGATGGCACTAGATGATGACTTCAATATTCTGATATAAATATTAGAGTCTATTATTTATCGACGCTCTACTAATATTATTGTTCAGCATGTTATATAGGTTAATGTTCATTAATATTGTAGGTCATGATGGCACTAAAACACCATCTGACATAGACCGAAATGCCTGGTATGTGGTACAACTCTGCTTAAAGGGGGAGGGAACCCTCCATGTTATGTGCTGTAGTTTGTCGGATGTCTACGATGAGCTCAATCTATCCATGTAGATATATTAGAAAGAACAATCATCTAGATTGACCAAAATGAACTTTTACAAATCTTAACATTGATTTTTAATGCAATATTCTCTAGATACTACTTGTTTCCCTACTAGACATGTGCTGTGGTAAGCAACATTATTAGTAATGCTGCTTACCAAAGCACATATCTCATAAGAGAAACAAGCAGTATCTAGAAAATATTGCATTAAAAATTAATGTTAAGGTTTGTAAAAGTTTATTTTGGTTAATCTAGATGACTATTCTTTCTAATATGTCTACATGGATGGGTTGAGCTCGTCATAGATATCTGATAAATTACTATACATGATGCGGAGGGTTCCCTCCTCCAAGCGGAGTTGCACCACATACCGAGCATTTTGGTCTACACGAAGCTCTACATCTGAGTAGTAAGTGGAGCATACTCCATCCACCTTCGCATCTGCTGCCCATAGACCACCGGCATCTACTCCACCGACATCTGAGCTCCAGCTCCAGCTCCAGCCCCTCCAGCTCCAGCTCCTTCAACTTGTTCTCCATCTTCTTTCAGTGATGATGACTTAGATGTGGATTTAGCAGACATGTGATGTATTTTTTTTAAAAAAATATTATAATAAATTTTATTCAATGATAAAATTTGATCATTTTAGAAATATTGTCATGTTTATAATATTTTCTTATGTTATATATATTTAACTATATTTATCTGATAAAAAATAATTTTCTTAAAATATTTATATTTTATTTATTATTTAAAATCTATAATAATAGTTATAAAATCGCTATTGTAGGTATGTCAACCATTGCCATAGACACATGCTAATCGATGCAATAGGTATATCGCAGCAGTTTCGTAATCGCTGTCAAAACTATAGCAGTGGTTCAAAGAACCATTGCCATAGATTTTATAGCAGTGGTTCCGTAACTGCTGCTATAGTCGACCTATGGTAGTAGTTACGTAGCCACTGCCATAGTTTTTTTTACAGCAATTAATAAACTGCTACCATGCATGATATAGCAGTGATTTTATAATTGCTACCATAGGTTTGAAATGGCAGCGGTCTATAGAACCACTACCATAGGCTTTTTGATAAGTACCATAAATTTATTAATAAAAATATTAATTTATTAATTAATTTATATTTATTTTTAAAAATTAATTATTAATTTATATATTTTTAAGAAATTAATATTTTTATTATTTAAAAAATTAATTAAAAATAATAAAAATAAAAAAAATAAAAAATTATTATTAATAAAAAGAGCTTATCCTTTTGATCGCAACGAAATAAGTTTGAAGCAAATCGAAGCTAAAATGGACCAGATATGAATTTTCAAAGAAAAAAAATAAAAAAATTATTTTGGCTCACCAAGCTCGCCTAGCCAAGCCAGTGCGCCCAATCGCTGAAAGTAGCTAAGCCAGTGCATCCAAGCTCAGCTACTATACCATCCAAGCTGGCTCAGCCATAGAAGCCGACCAGTCGATCCACAAATCGGTGTGAACTACCAGCTCAACAAATTTTGGCCAATCACATGCTGCCATGTGGTAGACCTAGACCGTTAAGAGATTTACAGAAAATCTATTATAGTATATAGGGGCAAAATAATAATTTCATAGTGCATGGTGTGCACTGATTGGTTCGATCTTCAACTACGCCCGGTTCATGCGGTCGCCCGGTTCATGCGGTCCATGGGCACAATAATTGCGCCATCCAATGGTTTGCTCCCTTTCGGTCCAGATCCAATGGTTGACGTCTTTTCCTGGTTTGATTCGAATCCAAACAGTGGCTGTTGCATGATCGAACAACTCTGGATGCTCCAAGTGATGATCTAATGATCAGATTTCTTCCAAACTTCAATCCAACGGCTATCATCTTTTCTTATTTTGATTCTAATTCCCTCAGCGTTCCAGCATGCAATCGGACGACTCTGAGTGCTCTAGAACATGATCGGATGGTTGATGAAGCTCCCGACTTGATTAAAACACCTAGGTATGTGATCAATGGTCAAATTTCTCTAATCAAAGCCCGATCCAATGGCCAGAATTAATACCAACTTGATATAGGCTTTTAAAACTCCATTTTTGGTAATTTTAGGACTGTTTGATCCAGATCTAACGGTCAAACTTCACCAAAAGTATAGAACTTAAACCATGAGCTATTTTAATCCAAATTTTGCAAGGATTTCTTCATATTTCTTGATTAAAACTCCTTTAATCCCACATTGGTTAGAAACAAAGGATCCAACCTTCCTAACTCTATTTAAAGGACTCCAGGCCTCCAGGAAAAGCTGTCTTCGATTATGGAAAGATGAAGGTCTAGGGTGGGAGCCATGCTTGGGTTAGAGGCTACTTTAAGGTAATGGGTGCCACGAAGAAGAGTTGTCTCCCATGCCATCTTCACACTGGTGCTGATCTAAGATCAAAGATCAGCCTGTTTTAATTTTTATTTATTTTTCTTTTTTTTAAATTTTATGTATTTAAATTATAAATTTTTAATTAATACAAATTTTAATTTATAGTTATTTAAATTTTAGTACTTTATTTTTAATTATAATTTAAATTTTTATTCTTTATTTTAATTATTTTTTTTATTTTATTATAAGTAGATGCTAAGATCTAACCAATAGATCTTAGTACCAAGTTTAATTTTTCATATAATTTAATTTTTATTTTTTATTTATAATTTTATTTTTTAACTTTAATTCTTTTTTAAAAATCTTTCTTTTTCTTTTTTTATAAAAATCAAAAATTTCAAAATCAAAATACTGCTTTCTTTGTGGATTCAATCTAACTTACTGCTTTCTACTTATTTTTAATTATTTTAAGAAGTTAAAATTAAACTGATAAACACAGTATCTTAAAAACAACATCGTGCTCTTATCAAGTTTTTGACATCTTTGCCAGGAAGGGCATAGATGCTAATTTCTTTTGATTTCTTTAATTTTTTTATAAAATAAATTATAAATAAATTTTTAATTCTTTTACTAACTTTTCTTATTTATTTTATAAAAAAAGAATAAAAAAATTAGGGCAAGGAGGTGGCTTCCAATTTTACTTGGTGAGATCAATCCTAACCTTAGACCACTTCTCCTTTTTTATTATTTATTTTATTTTTAAATTAATTTAAAAAATATTTACATAAACCTAATTAAAAGCTTAACGACAAGATTAGAAATCTAACTATTTAGAGCATCCATCATATTAGATTTAGTTTTATTTTTATTTTCCTTTGGTGATTGCTGGAGGCAAGGTAATCTTCTCAAAATTTAATTAGTTGCATGCATCTAGTTTAAATTGCTTAGAATCCCTTGCTTGAAAAAATTATTTTATGCATATTCATATTAAACTAAATTAAGGGCACAACCCATTAAATAACATAAGATAGAGATTTCATCACCCTTCCTTGGTCCACAAACAACCAACCAGCATCTTGCATTGACTTAAGTCTTTAATTTTAAAATCAATTAGACATCGGCCCTAGGAACTCGAGCTCATTAGGATAAGGAACTCTAAAAAATTAGATCAGATTAGGATGGTCAGTTTGATTAGTATCTAAGGCAAGTGGTTCAGGGACGACTGGGTCCAAAGAAAGATGATTTATAATTGATTCCATTCGCTTACCTAGCCAAGTATAATTAGTATCTAAGGCAAGCAATGGGAGGACTCCCCCCGATCTTATACTAATCTGGCTAGTTGATTAATTAATCTTACACTTGGAGGGCTTCAAGGTGACCTTGACGGTTAGGAGCTATCTAGATCTAGGACAATCCTTAGTTAGAATTGTTTGCCTAACTTGATTGCTAACTAGCATTAACCTAATTAAAATTAATATTCTCTCTCTTCTTAGCTCTAGGACTTCTTCGGATCTCTTCCTTAGAATTTTTCTTTCTTTCTTCTCCTTTTCTTCTCTTCTCTTTCAAACAAAATGAAATAAAATAAATTTAAATAAAATAAATTAAAAATAATAAAAAATATAATTAAATAATAAAAATAATTTAAAAAACTAAAATAAATAAAAATTATTAAAATAATAAATAAATTTATAAAAAAATTATAAAATCATTAAAAAATAAATAATTTTTTTAAAAATAAATAAAATAAAATAATAAATAATAATAATAAATAAATAATAAATAATAAAAAAATTCTAAAAAATTCTTAAAAAATATAAAAATAAAATAATAATATAAAAATTAAAAAATTAAAAAATTATTTAAAATATAATAAAATAATAAAAATTTTAAAAAAATCTAAAAAATTTTGAACCACATGTTAGGATTGCACTAGTACATATACGATAGAAAATTGCTTTACCTACTCTAGTTAAACCCTACCATAAAATTGAATGGCTGAACTATATTAAACCTAATAGTTAAATGATTGAAAATTTTAGAGAACCACCTAGGCAGATGAAGAAATATTTTATTTCTTCCATCTATAACCCATCGATTTGTATCCAATTATCTGATATTCATGTTATCCAATATGAGATCAAGATGACCACAATCTAGATGCTCCTATCTTTCTACAAGAACATCGATGAAGATCTTTATAAGTATCTCGATGAATTTTTAGAAATCTACTTTATGATGAAAATTCAAAATTTGACTAATGATGCTCTTAGATTAATTTTATTTTATTTTTCATTAAAAGATAAAGCCAAGTACTGGCTTTGCTCAATAGGAAGACCAATTCAAACTTGGGCTAAATTGCAAAATGAATTTCTTAAGAAATTTTATCCCATAGGCCGAACCAACTCCATGAGGTGAGCTATCACTGGATTTGCTCATCTTTCAGAGGAATAAATTCACAAGTCATGGGAGAGACTTAAGAAATTTCTACGAAAATGCCCACATCATGGTCTGTCTAAGTGGCAAATAGTTCAAGCTTTTTGTGAGGGTTTAGGAGATCAATACAAACAAATGGTAGATGCATCCTATGAAGGTGCATTCATAAATAAAAATGAGGACGAAGCCTATACCTTATTTCAAATCCTAAGTGAAAACTCAATAAACCATGCTTCATTATCTTTCTACCAAAAGTGGGAAGAGATCCATGAATTTAAACATCCAGAATCTAGTTCTAAGGCTAACTTGAATCTGATAAATAAAGTAGACTTTCTTGACCAAAAATTAGATCAACTCCTAATCTTAGGTCAATAATCTCCTACATAATTCATAGCACTCTCTAATTATTAGGAGATTTGTTCAATTTGTGCTAGCCCAACCCATCATGTGAGTAAATGTCCTATGACTGCACAATTTTCACCTTTCATCCAAGAACAAGTTCAAGCTATATAAGGCTACTCCAAGCCGGTTAATGACTCTTTTTCAAATTCATATATTTTAGATTGGAGAAACCACTCTAATTTTTTTTGAATACCCCAACAGACTCAAGTTAGACCTAATACCAAAACTTTATGTATAATAGGGGTCAGCCTAGTCAGTTTACCCAGCCATTATATTATAATCAGCCATCATACCCACCTTCTCAATAGATCAATCTAGCTGATGATAGATTTAATCAACTTCAACAATTGATTCTGACTCAACAACAATCTATCGCCAGGCTACAAGCTCAAATAGGATAATTAGCTGAGTCTAATATGTGGAGAAAACTAGATTAATTGCCGAGCCAACCGATTCTTATAAACAATCCGCCTATTATTCATCAACCACCTAGATTTAATTATCAATCTAATATTTCACATAGAAATCTCTAATTAGAGAATGCCAAAGTAATTTCTAAACTTAAAAGTTATAGGATTCTTATGGACCCATACCATGATCAGGTGAGAGAGGCTAGTACTGATGCTTGTTAAAATTAAAATTTAGAGAAACAAGTTAGTACTGAAGCTAACCACATAGAAGAATCTGAGCCCAGAACTAGTACAAATGTTGGTTCTAATTTAAATGAGATTGATAAAGAGGAGAAGAGAATAGATGATTTATCTGATACCTATAAACTTGAAGTCCTGTTCCCTTCAATCTTAAAAGCTGATTCTTCTTACAAGAATCAAAAGGCACGTAATGAAAAGCCAATGGAGTTGTTTAAATAAGATCATATTAATTTAACTCCAAAACAAAAGCCACCTTTAGTCATCCTTCCAATATCCAAAGCATCAAACTTAACTCCTAATCCAAAAACTCAATTTATGAGCATTCTAGATGAACAAATAGAAAAAATTCTTAATAAACAATGGTTTGAAAATGGTATCATAAATTATGTTCCTAAAATTAAAAATGGATATATTAATAAAAGAATAACAAACTATCTTCCTAAGATTGATAATCTAAAATCGTTGGAATTTATCAATCCAGTATTTGATACATGATAGTTAAGCTACCTTGCGTCTAGCTGAAGATGGTAAACTTAGCACTTGTTGGGAGGCAACCCAATATTTAATTTTCTTTCATCTAATTTATCTTTTTAGTTTATTCTTTTTTTAGATCTTTTTGAATAAGTTGGAGGAAGAGTCAATTTTTTAAAAATACATATTGGACCATCAAAATATATTGAGTCAAGTATATTCTTTTCTTTTCTTTATTACATCCTTTATTTTTTCTTCTTTATTGAGGATAATGTCAATTAAGTTGATGGAAAGAATAATAAAAATTTTTAAAATTTTTTTTTAAAGTTCTCAAAGAAGTTAGTATTTAGTATTTAGACATCCGATTATGCTTAAGAATCGAGTTGAACTAAGCATATTTTTTTAAAAAAATTGATGCACAGATTAGAGAATTTGGGAGATATTGAGGGATCAAGTATTAAGAAAATCTAATAAAAAGTTAAGTATAGAATATAAATAATTTTTCTTCGAGTACTTCTAATTTTTTTCTACCAGCATCAAAGAAAAGTCTACTTTTTATGAGCTTGTGTACGATAACTATATTTTTTTTTATATAAAAAAATTAATTATAAAATAAAATAATTTTAAAATATTTTTATTGAGTAATCAGACTTCTTTGTCTAAGCAAGCATTAAGTTTCAGATTAAAAGATGGGAAGAATGAAGAAGCTCGTTGTAAAGCTAGTTTTAACTCATAGCCTATTTCATTCAAGCTAGTAAGCCCGAGGGGTATTTTATACCTAGTGCCCTAAAGTCAACTAGTTTAAGAGTCATTAGCCCAAGACTCGCTATATGGATCAAATAAAAAGTTTAAGAGATTAAGACACTCAATAGTGGTATAATATTAAAAAAAATAATATATTAATTTTTTATTGAGTAATCGGATCTCATTACCAAAGTAAGTAATGATATTCATATAAAAAAGTAGGCAATGTGAATAAAAAATATCAATAAATAAAGGACACAAAAGATTCTTTTTTTACTGTAGAATTCAGATAAAGAATAGGAGAGGGGGCGGCACCATTTGGAAGGAGGTGTTTTGGGTTTTAAGGATTCTATCTCATAGAATCCTAAATCAACTAACTTCTCCTTTTGACTTGGTCAACCATCAAATTTCCATATGAGAAAGAGAGGAGAGGAGGGCGTGCATGAGAAAGCCTGGGAGAAAGATTTTTGTTGCACAAAAAATGGAGAAGGATAGCGTGGGCATGAGAGGCTAAGATGGCACGAGGTGGAATCCTAGTCTTACTAGGATTCCATCTATGACTTGGTCAAAATGATTTCTTAAACCAAAATTAATTCAACCAAATTAAATTAGGTCCTAACCCAATTATGGATTTAATTAAATTAAATTAAATTAGATTTAATTTTAATTTAATTTTTTAATTAAATTAGGAAATTGGATTGACCCAAGTCTTAGTTGAACTAGGATTAGTTTTATCCTTGTACTCGGCTTATCTAATAAATTCATTGGACTTGATTCAATCAAGCTCAAACCAAATCTAAATAAATTATATTTAATTAGACTTAATATCAGTCCTTTGGCTTAATCAAATTAAGCTAATTAGCAATCGTATTGCTAATCAATCTTCCTACAATACTTGCACTAGGTTAAACATCAATCGTATTGATTGTTTGACATTAGAATGATTCTCAATCATTTGATCAACCATCCGATTAGATCATAAGCTCTAATGTATGTAACCTCATAAGTCTGAACCTAAGTCGGTAGTATAGGAATAGATTCTTATACTAATTGAATTAATCATTTAGCAATGGTACCCGACGATCGGATAGGTCGAATGTATAAAACAATATCCTTAGAATCCATGCGAATATAGTTTCTATATAATTCATCTCCTTAACCAAAATGCTTGTAGGACATCTTAGAGTTCAACTATCAACTCTGATCAGGTTGTCCACATTGTATGTCAAAATATCAAATTTATTTAATGGATTACCCTGGCCAAGATTTTGCTATATTGAAATATAGTGATACATTCTTCACCAACTCTTGGAGTGGTCAACTCCATCTTGATCACACTCTAACTTCACAAGTACTTAACTATGCCCAAAAGCCTTCCATTACTAAATTAAAAATTTAGTTAGTCTGGTACCAAAGCACAGTGAGTTGCTTGCAAGTCACTAAGGTGATCTCAGATTTAAGGGATACTTATATCTATATTCCATCAGAGACATTCTCGATTATAGAATGCTTTGGAGTTGGTCATGTTGAATGATGATGTACCCATGTATCTCACCTATATGCTATACCAGTGTCTCCACACTCTTTGGTTAAGAGGACAGTCAACCTATATGGCATACAGTGATCTATGCTTGATAGATACTGTCGTCCTAATTAACAGTCTATCATTTGGTTGTGAACAGATTTAAGGACTAATCGATAAATCCTCTCTTTATCAAAGCTAAATAGTCCTAAGAACTTCATCATAATAATGAAGTTCGTTAGAAGATGAATACTTTATGATGAAAAATATCATAAATATATTTTATTTATTAATAAATTAATTATAAATATAATGTAGCTCAACCATCAATAGCCTGATGATTGACTTTGGAACATATTTTCCAACAAAAATCTCATCCACCAGACAAACCCTAATCATAACACATGTCTTTTTCTCCAAGGACTTCCACTTCTTGTCTGTCATATCCTCCATTCTATCCTCCAAGGCCGAATCCAATCTTATTTGAATCAACAGATCCTCTATCCTAACCTTCCATATTGTGAAACTTTCTTTACCATTAAATTTCTCTAAATCTACTTTCAACCCGCTATTCTCCATGATCAAACTAAATAAAAAAATAACTAATAAGCATATTTGAAAATTACCTTGACTAGGGATGGTGGACAGTAGCCCTTAGATCACCTCCTTCCTCATGAAGCCTAGAAAAAAGTCTTAGATCTAAATCTCGCTATTGATCTCTGCTAAAACCTGATCTTCTTTCTCCTTTATGCTCAACTAGGCTCTGAAGAAGCCCTAGAGAGAGGGGGCACCTCCCTTAAGCCCAAGAAAGGAGGCATCCCATCATAGATCCAGGTGATGGATCGATGGTATGCTATCCATAAAGAATGTCAATAGTCTCCTTAAGTCCACACTAAAGATCAGGAATTTTTGTAATAGAATCGATTGAGATCAGCCATCGAAGGCTTCAGTGAAGAGCTAGTACTTTAGTGGAGCTGGTCAGGATCAAGAGCTTCGTGTGGACTCATCATAGAGGTCGGACAATTGTGCAACTGTAGCATGATGCGAGGGGTTCTTTCTGTAATTTTAAATTATGGAGATCACCTACCCAGGCTTAGGATTGTGTTCCAAAAATAAATCGATCAACAAAAATTATTTGCTGATTGAATGCATTTAAATTTTCAATTATATATCAACATGTTTAGATCTTAGTGTAGAGTTTATGATATGATCATAGTACGTAAAATTAATATTAGATTAATTTAAATTTGAAAAAAAATTGAAATGCATGCTTTAAACCCTACATGATTTTTATCAATTTGCTAGTATATCAGCACCCTACCTATGTGGGTTGTGGGCTGATATATCAATATCCTGCCAGTGGAAGTTATGTGCTAGTATATCGATATCCTGCCAATGGGAGTTATGTGCTAGTACTCTGATTTAGTTCATGACTATCAAGATAAATATGATATTTTAAAAAATTAATTTATAAATTTAAAAATTAATTTTGAAAAGTTTGAATTTGAATGATATTATTTTGATTAGTATTGTATGTTTGAATTAATGTACCTTGCATATTTATTTTTTAATATATTATTATTACTTGATTTATTTTGTTAAAGGGTATATTGTTTTACTAAGCTATCTAGCTCATTACTTTATATTTTATTATTTTTTAGAGATTTAAAGATCTAGTTTGTTTCAAAAATTTGATATACGAGAATGAATAAGAAGCAAAATTTGATATTTTATTTTAGATTTAGATTTTATTGAAATTTGATGAAAAGCTTTTGAATTTTATTTTTTAAGATATTTATTTTTTATTTAAATTAAAATTGATCATTAATTATTTAAATTTTATTTCACTATTATTTTATGATATCATGATGAGACGCCTTGTATGCTTATGAAAAAAAATCTCCATGAGTATGCGCCAGTTGCCATAACTCCTGGCTCACGATCTCAAGTTGAGGGTATGATAAAAAAATTATATTGTAGTAACCCAACCTCTATGCATGAATCTTGAAGTAGCAAAAAAATAAAAAAATAAAAAAATCAAAGACTCCCATCAAGAGCCTTTCCTTCCATTAGAATCTTGATTGGAATCAGAATTGAAGGCTAGGAGGGAGTCCAACTCCTCCCTCCTATGCCTCTATTTAAAGGGACGAAATCCCTTGTGAAATGCACACTGCCAGCGACCATTTTTCGTCGGAGAAAATTGATCCTTATTTTCTTGAGTTCATTGGAAACTCAGTCAATCATTGCTAGAGATGAGGTGAAAAACCCCCAAACCCATCTATGCTCCTTCTCCTATATTTCACCTCCTTCATTGAGCCTTTGCCAATTAGACTTCAGCAAGAAATTGTTGAAAAATAAGATATGAATAATCTCCTCTATTTTCAAATCTAAATATTATTGTTGTTTCATTTTTCTAGTTGTTCACCGTAGCTGACTTGCCAAATGAGGAAGCTTGATAGTGGCACTGTGACCAGTGGCTTGTGGCCGGTGGCTCGCATCCATGATCATGGCCATTTCCTTTAGACACCCATTTCTCTTTAGGAAGAAGGGCGATTCTAAGGTCCCCTCTTTTGCCAAAGAACTCACGAGAAGAAAGAAAGAGGAGAAGAAAAGATAGAAAAGAAAAAGAAAAAGGAAAATGAAAAGAAGAAAAGAAATAAAGTAAAAGAGTAAAATTTATCTCTCCTCTTTCCTTCATCTCTCTTTTCATTTTCTCTCTCTACTATCTCTCTCTAGTTTTTCTCTTTTCTTTCTCTTTCTAAAAAAATTATTTTCTCTCTCTAGATAAATTTTTCTTTAGAATTATTTTAATCTATCTATAATTTTTTTCTCTCTAAGGTTGATCGAGTAAAAGGCTTTCTTTCAATAATTTTGGTTGAACTTAGTGAATGGTCCTAATCTGCGATTGCCGGATAGCATGCCAACACCCACTTTGGTCGGATCTAGATACTATCATATTTAATCTATTTGATCTCTATCGAGCCAATTGTATTATAATTTAATCTTAATTAAATAAAGTTATTTGATCAAACTGATCTCTGATCATCGAGCACTATGTTGGCCTCTATCTTAACTTTTGTCAAACACACTAATTTGATCACTCTTGATATCTATTGAATATCTACATCCTAATATGATCTTGATCGAATAAAGTTAGATGATTAGATCAACCCGAACTATTGGATGCGATTACCTATGAATCATATCTTACTTGATTATTCATATCCTTTCTGATTATTGAACTTAATTATGTATAGGGATATAGTCATCTCAATAAAATAAAGATGTCCAACAGTGGAATATTATGATATGATCTATTGAAGATTTTGAAAAAAAATTATGAAATCAAGTGGATTTATTAGAGTACGTGTAAGATAAATAATGCTACACTTTTTCTAGATTTATCAATAAATTATAAAATATTTTTTATATTGAAATATGCATGATATATGAATCTGATACATGATATTTTCAATTACTAAATATATATTTTTTTTAAAATATTAAGTGATTTATGATTGAATGTATTAAATTTGATATAAATCATACCGATTGATTTCGAAGCCACATAGTTTTATAAATCATTTGATTTAGAATATGAAATATACTTTTGAGAAAAATATATTGATTTGAGATAGATTTTGACTCACAGCCTGATTATATATCAAATTCTATCAATGGGGTTGTATATTGGTATTTTAATACCTTGCCAATGAGGCAGTTAAACACTAATACCTTGATAGGTGGGGGTTGTGCATGGTACTTTCATACCTTTCTAGTGGGATGGTTAAATGCTGGTACTTAATACCCTATCAATGAAAGTTATGAATTAGTACTTTGATTTAGTTCATAACTGTCGAGATGAAGGTGATATTTTGAAAGAAATTAATTTGTAAACAAAAATGAATTTAAAATAACTAAATTTACATGGATCTTATTTTAGTTAATGTTGTATGTTTAAATTAATATATCTTGCATAATTATTTTTGGTATATTATTATTACTTAATTTGTCTAGCTAAATGGTACATTGCTTGTTGCACTATCTAGTTCATTACTCTATATTTTACTATTTTTATAGATTTAGAGGACTAGTTAGACTCGAGGATTTAATATGGAAAAGCAAATTAGAGGGAGACTTTAATATTTTTATTTTAGATTAGGATTCATTGAAGCTGATGCAAAACTATAGAATTTTATTTTGTAAGATATTTAAAATTTAAATTAAATTAAATATTAATTTTTTTAAATTTTATTTCGCTGTTGCTTTATGATATCATGATAAGATGCCTTGCATACTTATGGAAAGAGTTCTCTATAAGCATGCGGTGGTTGCTGTGACCCCTAGCTCATGATTTGGATCGGGGGCATGACATATATCCTGATATCAAGTAGAGACCATTCCTTATTAGAAGAATTATTAGAATGTATCAAACTAGATCAGTTTATATAATCCCAAGGATTCAAAGCTATCCATATGCTATTAGATGTTCTACTTTTCTGGCACCAACAGTTTCTTGAAATTAAGAATCATGCAGGATCATATCAAGAACCTTCAAGAAATTAACATCACTCAAAATCAAAATATATACAAGACAAATAAAAAGGAAACCCACACACCAAGGTGAAATAAAGCTTCAAAGATCAAGCTCTTTCCCCCTTCTCCATTCTTAACTTATACTAAAAAATCTTTTAGATCTGATATCCAATCACCTTAAATGAAGACAAAGAGCTAGAAAAGCCCTAGATCCAACCATAAAACTCCAAAACAAATAGAATCCCCCACTCCAAAGCTCAAAAGGATAACAAAGCCAGGAGCTCCTCTTAGACCCTAACAATCCATCATATTATGGTCCAAAATTAATAGATCTCTCAACAAAACTCATGCCACAATCACCAATCATGATCAAACCCACACAATCTATAGATCAACTCTAATCCATGCATATAATCAAAAAATCATAGAGCATAAAGGCATCAAGAAGAAGTAAAAAAGCTTCTTACCTTTCTTCGAGGAAAAGAGAGGAAGAAATCGAGGCCAGACTTCTCCTTCGGCTTCCTTCACTATCTAAACCCAGGCGGAAAAGGCTCAATGGTTGGTGGCTTAGGGCACGGGAGGTAGAGAACAAGGATTGACAAGGAAGAGTGGGGAGGGGGGGAGGCGGGTAGCTTAAGGCATGGGAAGTAGGAAAATTAAGGATGATTGATGAGGAAGATAGAGGGCAAATAGCTTAGGGCATGGGTGAAGGAAACAGTGCAGGTTTTGCAGTGCTACTTTCGAAAAACTTTTTGAAAGTAAAAAAAATATTGTAGAAAAAATAATTAATCTAATTAATTACCTACTGATCATATCAAAATATTAAATCCTATACTAAGGATCTAAACATAATATGCATGCATTCATATAGATTTGAAAAAATAAAATTATGAAGCAAACTATTTACTACATCTATGTGTCCAGAATACAATACCTTTTTGTGGGTAGTCGATCACCATGATCTAATCGCCGTCGAGGAGGTCCGCTAGTCATGATGTAGCCACATAGATATCTGGCCTTCGTGGATCATCCACACGAGGCTCTTAATCCTGATCAGCTCCCCACGAGTGCTAGCTCAACACCAGAGTCTTTTAGGGACTATTTTGATTGAATAGCTTTGATCTTTATCTATGGGTTTCATGGCTGCTTCGGGTTGCTGGTCGACATAGTAGAGAGGTAGAAGAGGTTCTTCCTAAAATTTTGTGGGCTTATGATGCTCGTAGCTTATGCAATGGCTTTTCGAAACCTAGGTCGAATACGTAGGACTGCACTCTCCCTAAAAACCTTGCGCCCCTTCTCTCTTGGTTTTCTCTCTCTCGAAGATGATTGAAGCCTCTTCCCATGCACCAAATGAATCTCACAAAAGTCCTCTCTTCAAAATAGGTATTAGCACATGTCCCAAAAAACCTTCCTTTTAATATTTGCACAAAGAACAACTTCTATGCCTGTGGGGAACCAAAAACTAGTTTGAATGCTAGTTTGAATTCAAAACTCTTTCTAATTCAAACTTCATCCAAACTAATTCAAACTTATTTGGGATGTGTGAAGGAGGCCCACTCTTCAGCAAGGAAAATTTCATGTGAAACCCCTTTCATGTGGAGATAATTGGCACACAAGAGAAGGATGGCGCAAGGGATAAGATATGGTTGTTGTCAACTCAAATTCAAACTCATTTTGAATTTGAATGTAAACTAACCATAACTTATCCATTGAGGATGTGGAAGATCAAGGTGTGAGGTATTATGTGTGAGGGAGAAAAGTCATGAGAGAATAAAAATCAAATTTTAAGTGGGCGTGGGACATAGGTGGTGCATGGGAAGAGAAGACTAGTCAAATTAGTCATTAAAATTCAAATTTCATCCAACCGAACAACCCAATCAAAATTGGTTAGGCCCAATTAAAATAAATTAAACCCAACCTATTTAAGATTAATTTGACTTAATTAAATTTTAATAAAATTAAGAATTGATCAAGCCCAACCTATGATCAAATCAGGGTTCGAACCTTACCGACGATTAGGTCAATTTATGACCTAATCGGGTTAAACCTAACTGAAACCAATTCAATTGGACTTGAATCAAAAAATCATAACACAATCAAATTGAGTTAAAATCACTAATTAAACCTCTCATAATCTCAAAGTCCAAATTTGGTAGGTCACCGGATAGTAGAGTTCATCGATATGAAATCCTAATCGAAGAGTCTCAGTCCAGTGGGACTCTTGATCCTGGTGTCTGAAATGAATGGAACTTGCGATCACACAGTCCATACTCTTGATTAGAGAGTTTCAAACAAGTAGGACTCAGTGTCCTAATGCTATAGGACATTTGGTAGAAGAGTCCCAGTCCAGTGGGACTCTTGACCACAGCCAATAGATCAAGTAAAAATCTCTAGTGTGTGTGACTTCGCAGGTTCGAATCTAAGCTAATAGTATAGGAACCACTTTCTGTACTAATCAAAGTGACCATTTAGCAATGGTACCCAATGTTCAGATAGATCGAATAGTCACAATCGCTACAATCAGAACCTACGCAAATATAGTTATCATATAATTCATCCCTATGATCTCTGTGTAATAGATAACTCAGAGTTAGACTATCAATCCTAGAAAATACATCCATGTCATATCTCAAAGCAGTTAGTCCCGTGACTCCTCACTAAGACTACCCTAGCCAAGGTTTTGCTAAATTGAAACATAATTGAACACAGCTTTTGAAATCAGGAGTGGTCAATCATATCTTGATACATGCACTGACTCCTCAAGTACTTGACTGCGCCAAGAAACCTTCCATCACTGAATTAAAAATTCAGGTAGTCTGGCACCAATGCTTAGTGAGTTGCTTGAAAATCATCATGATGATCTCAGGTTGGAGGAATACTTATACCCATATTTCATCGGAGCTAATTTTGATAGGATAAAAACTCTGGAGTTGGTCACATTCGGTGTAGATGTACCCATACATCTTACTTGCATGCCATACCAGTGTCTCAACACTCCTTGATTATGAGGACAACCAATCTATATGGCACACAACAACCTAAACATGATAAATGTTGTAGCCTAAGTAACAACGTATCATTTGATCGTAAACTATTTTAAAGACTAAATAATAAATTCTTCTTTATTAAATCTAGATAGTCCTAAGGACTTCATCACAACAAAGAAGTTCATTAGAAGATAAAAAAATTTATGATGAAAAATATTAAAATAATTTTTATTAATTCATAATTCATATACAATTACAAAACTATAGCTCAACCATCAACAAGCTGACAATTTGCTTTAGGATATATTTTCAACAATCTTTCGCTTGAACTAAAGCCAATCGGTGTAGTATCTAATACCTATCTTTGACTTGAAGTCGTTGAACTCCTTCATCGCAATAGCTTTAGTTATTGGGTTGGTCATGTTTTTCATTCGATCAATTTTTTGAAGGTCAATGTCGCCTCGATCCACGATCTCTCGGACAAGATGGTAGCGGTGCAGAATATCCTTCGTTCACTGGTATGCCTTTGGTTTCTTCGCTTGAGCAATGGCTCTAGAGCTATTGCAATAAAGCAGAACTGGACCATTAAGGAAGGGTGCTACTCCGAGCTAGGTGATGAATTTTCTCAGCCACACCGCTTTTTTGGCAGCATCTAATATAGCGACATACTCTACCTCGCAAACTGAATCGACCATAGTGTGCTACTTGAAACTCTTCTAGTAGATAGCCCTACCATTAAGGATGAGTATATATCCTGATACATTCTTTCTATTGTTATAATCAGACTGAAAACTAGAGTCTGTGAATCCTACAAGTTTCAAGTCTGATTCACCATATACAAGCCACTGGTCCTTAGTATTTCTTCAATACTTCATGATGGTTTTAACAACCTTCCAGTAGTTCTTTCCTAGATCAAATTGATATCTACTCACTACCCCTAGTGAGTATGCCACATCTGATTGTGTACATGTCATGGCATACATGATATAATCCACTGCCGAAGCATATGGTATTCTACTCATATGCTCTCTTTTTAGAGGTATTGTCGGATAATCCCTCTTTGAAAAAAATATTTCATGGTCTATCGGTAGATAGCCTTTCTTGAAATTCTCCATACTGAATCATATCAGCACAATATCAATGTATGTAGCTTGGGACAATCCAAGTAATCTTTTAGATCTATCTCTATAGATCTTCATCCCTAGGATGTAGGAAGCTTCTTCTAGATCTTTAATGGAGAACTGTGATGACAGCCAGACCTTTTAGATCTATCTCTATAGATCTCCACCTTTTCATCTGCACCCCTTTTCCTTTTGAAGACCCACTTACACCCTATAGGTTTAACCCCTTTGGGTGGGTCAACTAATGTCCATACATCGTTGATCTTCATGGACTCCATTTCGGATTTCATGGCCTCAAGCCATTTCTTAAAGTTTGGTCTCTACATTGCATCCATGTAGGTAATCGGGTCCTCATCATTCTCATTAAGCTCGATGGGATCCCTATTTCGGATCAAGAAATCATAGTTTCTGTCTGGTCGATGTGGTACTCTACCAGATCACCTTAAGGGTGCATCTACAATGGACTCTGGGTCTAATCTAATCAGATCCAGCTCAGATTCAACAACTTGTGTCTGTTCTTCCACCTGCCGAACTTCGTCATGTTTGACTTTAGAACATTAGTTCCTTCACCAAGGAACTTCTTTTCCAAAAAGACTGGCTTAAGGCTGACAAGCACTTTTTGCTCATCAGCAAGGTAGAAGTAATATCCTTTGATTTTTTTTGGGTAACCTATAAAACTACACTTATCAGACCTAGGTCCAAGTTTGTCTGTCATTAAATATTTGACATAAGTCGGATACCCCCAAATCCCAAGGTGTGAGAGCACTGGCTTATGCCCTATCCATATCTCATATGGTGTTTTATTAATAAATTTACTTGAAACCCTATTTAGAATGTAATAAGTTGACTTGAGTGCATATCCCCATAAAGAGATCGATAAACCAGTAAACCTCATCATGGATCGAACCATGTCCAACAGGATCTGATTCCTCCTTTCAGACACACCATTATGTTGTGGTGTTCCAAGAGGGGTCCATTGGGAGAGAATCCCATTCTTTCCTAAATATATCAGAAACTCATTAAAAAGATACTCACCCTCTCGATCAGATTAAAGAGTTTTAATATTCTTTCTAGCTTACTTCTCTATCTCATTTTGAAATAGTTTAAATATTTCAAACGACTCCGACTTGTGCTTCATTAAATAGATGTACCCATATCTCGATAGGTCATCTATGAAGGTTATGAAGTAGAAGTATCCACCTTTGGCACTTGAGTTCATGGATCCACATACATCTAAATGTACTAGACTTAGGAGTTCAGTGGCTCGTTCATCTTTTTTAGTAAAAGATGACTTGGTCATCTTACCAAGAAGACAGAACTTATAGATCGGAAGTGATTCATAATCACTAACCTCAAGAATTCCTTCTTGAGCTAACTTATTTATTCTATTCTTGTTAATATGACCCAGTCTATAGTGCCAAAGATAGACTTCGAATACATCACTAATTTTAGGATATTTACTGAAGGATTGAACCATGTTAACAGGCATAGTTAATAAATAAATACCGTTATTCAATCATCCAATAAAAATTACAACACCATTCAAAATGATATAATAAATTTTTTTTATTGATATTTCATAACCATTCATGGCCAAAAGGCCTACAGAAATGATATTCAATAAGAAAGTTCGACAAAAATGATATTCATTAAGAATAACTTTATTTGAATTAATTACAAGGTTCATGATTTCTAAAGCTAGAATTGAAACTTGTCTTTTATCTCCAACATTTAGGAACCTCTCATCTTGATCAAATCTCCTACTGATCTGCAAGTCCTACATAGAATTACAAATATGATAAGAGCTTCCAATATCTAATACCTAGGCAGTAGAATCAAATAAGAAAAAATTTCAAGATATTGTTATATAATTATCTTGCCCAACAATAACTTGCTTTCTCCTCGGCCTATTCAGGTTCAGGGAGGTAATGTACATAGGATAGTTTCTCTTTTAGTGCTTCTGATTCTTGTAGAAGAAGCACTCCGCCTGGCTCTGATCGGACTTGTGCTTCTTGGTCTGATCTTGTGCAGTCATCCCAGCATTTGGCTGCACCTTCTTGTTCTTCTTTTTCTTGTTCTTCCATCCTTTCTTAAAGGGTCAACGATCAGAAGAAGACCCTCCCACTGCATTCACCGTCTCCTTATGGAGTTGGTGATCCTTCTCAAAGTTCTGTAGCAACCCCAACAAGCCATGATAGTTGACTGCAGGCTTTGTCATTCTGCAATGAGTTAGGAAAGGGAGGAAAGACTTGGGCAAGGAATTAAGGATCACATCCTTATCGAGCTGCTAATGCAGGGGAAAGCCCAGCTTGCTAAGGTGCTCAATCATCTCGATCATGTACAATACATGATCGATGATTGAGGCCACATCCCTCATCTGAGCGTTGAAAATGGCACAACTTATTTTGTGTCTTTCAACATCGTCAGACGTGCCAAAGAAGTCATTCAGCATTTGAAGCATCTTCTATGGCTGGACATTATTGAACCTACGGCTAAACTCATCATTCATTACTGCCAGCATTATGCATAGAATGGTGGTGTGATCATTGAGCCACTTTTGGTAAGTATCTCATACCGCTCCTCTAGCATTCGAAGCTGGCTCCTCAGGTGCTGGATCTATTACTATATAAAGGATTCACTCATGCTCCATGATGATTTTCAACTTATGATACTAGCTATCGATATTGGATCCCATTAATTTGTCATTGTCTAACAATGACTGGAGCAACAGGTTAGTGGCCATTTCTATAGAAGAAGAAAAATCAAACCTAATTAGTATATGAATCAATTATCCTAAAGACTTGGACTTTAGTCTAAAGATCCTTCCACTATTTTATACAAATTGATAGCCTCTACCTCCAATTTAAGAAATTACTTTAATTTCTTAGTGGGTACTAGAATCCACATAGACTACACATGAGTTCAACTTTGGTTGGTCAATCCATGTGCATCTGTGGGTAGATTCAAAATCAATTATTTCTCTAAGCAGCTTCTAGTAATATTGATTTTGCCCTAGAGACCTAATCAGTAGGCTTTGGCCTCCACTGAAAAGATCCAGTTAGGTCCAACAATTAATATGACCACATTTGGTCTTATCTAACTAATAAATGATCAGGCCAGATATTGGTCAGCCAACCTAACAACCATTAGAAAGACTTAACCAAATTATTATTTTATAAATGATAATTTTATTAGTCAATAATCATTGGGCTTTTAGGCCTCCAATGATCATTATACTAATGAACCAATTATCACTCAACTTAATGAGGGCTATGATTTAGTTATCTATATAACTATTTTATTTTTAAAGATCTAGTAATTTTAGAAAATTTAATTAATATATTTTAAGAAGAGGGAGAAATTTAGTGAGCCAATTTCGATTCTTCCACTGACTTCACAAAGTCAGATCAAAAAGGATCTAATCTAGGCTGGCATTAGGAGTACCTAAATCAGTCAAACTAATTTACCTAATTGACATGGGTGAGTCCAAATCACCAAGTGATCTAATCAAAATTTAATTGATCGGGATGGCTAAGTAAGTGAGATCAGTGGAAGGGATATGCCATTAACTCATCAAAGATCAAATCAATGCGAGTAGCATCCAATTAAAAATCACTGGTCAAAGTACCAAACTTATCTTAGATACCATCCGATTTATTAGTTTCAATTTGACCAATCTAGTAATTTCGAATCCATTTGGTCCTCATTAAAGGTATGGACTTGACCAACTACAACTATTGTAATTGAGTTTATAGATTTCTTGACCTAATCTAAATTAACATTTAATTAGATTTGATCAACTACTCTAAATTAGTCCATTCTTTAATTAACTTAGGTCTAACCTAATTTATGAACCTAATTCATCTAACCCAATAATCCACAAGTTTATGATTAATTAAAGAGAAAATCCTGTTTCCCAAGTCAGGTTCGTTCAGATCTAATTTGATCAAGAAAAATATTTCAAAATTTTTTTCTCTTAGATCTAAATCAGATCTGAGATTTTTCAGATCTGATTTTATTGATCTAATAAAATAAAATAAAAATAAATTAAATCTAATTTAATTTATACCTTGTTATTGGGTAATCCTATTATCCTATGATGATCCTATTGTTTGTCTGAGGTTCTGGATGTAGCCATGCTATCTTCTGGCTTCTACCGATATCCACTCAGATAGAATCTAGAAATCTCCTCCTTTTCAATCTATCATTCAAAGATCAAATCTGGATCTGATCTTGAAGGTCTTCAAAATAGCTTTTAAAGATCTAGTGTCGTCTCTTGCAGCAGTGCTGCCTTCTTCCTTTCTTGTCACCTTTCTCTTGCTTGGATCGCACCAAACTGAAGTCCAAAACCTTTTGGGCTTGGAGAGGAGAGAGGGAATCAGAGATAGGTGTGGAGAAGAGGGGAGAGGGGCTATATGGTATGGGCAAAGGACCAAGCATCATAATCCTAGGCGCAGATAGGATTTATATAGATCCTACTATGCCAAATAGTGCCCCATCATCTCGGCCAATCATGGCTCTCTATGCAATCAGATCTAAATTTGATTGATGGGATGACATCATCTAATCTAATCAGATTAGAGTCTCTCATAAACCTCCTTAGGTGGTGCCAAGACTGATCAAAGATGAGTCTTTGGCGCCATCTAAGTTGAATGCATCAAGTAACTAGAGTTCCATCTGTATGGGACTCCAATCTCTATTCTTTTTGGGCACATGCCTCCCTAGGCATGCAACCCCTCCCTTTCCTTCTTTTAACAAGGGGACAAAGATTAAAACTCTCTCCTATGGGTGCATGATACATGGACGGATGTCTAAGTGTCAAAGATCAACGTTTGACCAAAATCAAAAGACAAGATTTAGCAGGTGACGAAAAATGGTAGGTGTTATCTTAAATTTATCTCATAAATTAAGATAATCCTTTTCTGACCTAGACAAGCTCCAGTCAAACAAAGTAAAGATTTCTGAGTGAGCCCAAACACATTTGGCTCAGTCGAGATAACTTTTAATGATTGTTAAAGGAGAATATTAGGCTCAATCATGTGCTAGCATGATTTTTTGAACCTAATTGAATCTTATTCAAATCAATTGAACTGGGTTAGTCTAATTGATGATGTCAAGATCCAAATCCTTATTTGTGTGATCCAGTTAGATTCAGTTCTGCATGATAATGGAATATGTCATGATCTCGATATCATCGAAACACCTTTCGATGGATCAAATTTTTTTTGATTTAGATAATTAGTATGATTGATCATCAAAATCAATCTAATTGCTCCCAAAATTCACTAGCGACATCTAGCAGTACATGGTGGCAATCCATTAGAACTGAGAATGAACCTCTCGGTACAGTTACCTTTGTGATTAAGTTCCTCTATCATGAGCTCCAATTGGATTAGGGTTAAGGTGATCTCGTCAAACCCTAATTTCTGTCATATGAATTAATTATTCAATTCAAGTCTGATGTGAAAACCCTAATAGAAACTCTTTCTATCATTTCACTCTACCATGGCCATGGGCTTATGGACTTGATTCTCATGATCATCATAGAGCTGCTCATCTACTGAGATAGATAGATCCTCTATTGGTACAATCTAATTCCTACAATGAATATGCTATAGCCAACATACACCTTAGGATTCCGAATGGCTAGGAGATCGAGTTATGGTGTAGTCAAACTATAACACCCTCAAGATGAACTATCGATGCACCTCAGGTCAAAGAGCCAGACACACTACTATAGCTTTGAGCCAGTTATTGACGAGAAGGTAGACTTCCTCATGACTGCTCGAGATGGTCACGCTCAGTGCCCTCGTTCTCTAACGAGTATCTGTACTCTCGCTTCGATGTCTCTACACCATAGATTCAAGACTCATCTATCCTAAAAAAGTGATCATACACCAACTTTCCAAATCAATCACCATCCTCATGATGATCCTACAGTCAGGAGCATTTTATGATTTAATAATGAAAATTCATGTCTTAAATTTTTAACTCTTAAAAATATGAACTATCATTACCATTAACTCAAGGAATGTATCACAAACACTTTTAAATACACACTGTGATAGAAAATAACCCATTTTATTATTTATAGTCAAAATTATAATTTTGCCCTTAGATGTATATTACAAGTGTAAGCCAATTCTAGCTTCTAGGGCATACATATCTAACAAACTCCCACTTGACCTAAAGCCAATTGGCTATAAATCTAAGTTCCATCTTCTCAAGGTGGGCTTCGATCTTCTGCTAGCCTAATGACTTTGTGAATGGGTTTGTCGCATTATTTGCGGAGTCGACTCTCTTGACCTCGATGCAATCTTTCTCGAGGTAATCACAGATGAGATGATATCACCACTCGATGTGCTTGGATTTCTGATGAGACCTTGGCTCCTTAGAAAGGGCTATGGCACCATTTTTGTCATAGTATAGAGGAATGGCATCACTTCGATCTCTATGGTAAATTTCTTATACCAAATTGCCTCCTTCGCAACTTCTAACGCAGCAATGTACTCAGCTTCCATGGTGGAATCTGCTATCACTGTCTACTTGAAACTCTTCCAACTAACAGCACCACCATTATACACAAATAGACTCCCAGATGTCGACTTTCGATCATCTATATCAGACATAAAATTCAAGTTTATAAACCGTTGGACTTGGAGTTCTCCATTACCAAAAACCAACAATATATCCTTAGTTTTTCTCAAGTACTTAAGGATACATTTCATAGAAGTCCAATATTTTTCTCTTGGATTTGACTGATATCTACTCGTGATACTCACAGCATGGGCTATATCAGGCCTTGTACATAACATGGCATACATGAGGCTCCCTATGGCTGAAGTATAAGGAATCTTGCTCATGCATTCTATCTCCTCAGGTGTGCTAGGGCACATCTTCTTGGAGAGATGAATGCCATGTCTGAACAATACCAAACCTCTCTTGGAGTTTTCCATGCTAAACCTCTTTAGCACTTTCTCTATGTACATCTTCTGTAAAAGACCTAGCATTCTATTCAGTCATCTCTATAGACCTTAATTCCTAGAATGAAGGATGCTTCTCCTAGGTCTTTCATAGAGAATTCTTTGGATAACCATATTTTAACTATGGTCAACATGGAAATATCATTTCCAATGAGGAGGATATCATCCACGTACAATATGAGGAAGACAATAGCGCTTTCATTGATCTTTTTGAAGATACATGGTTCCACCTCATTTTTGATGAAATCAATAATTTGATCACATCATTAAAATGAGTATTCCAGCTCCAAGATGCTTGCTTAAGTCCATATATGGACCTTTGCAGCTTGCATACTTTATGATCAGCATCATCGGATGTAAAATCTAGCGGTTGTTCCATATAGATATCTTTCTCAAGGTATCCATTTAAGAACGCCAGTTTCACATCCATTTGTCATATTTCATAATCAAGATAGGATACAATAGCAAAAAATGTATGGATGGATTTTAACATAGCTACTGATGAAAAGGTATCCTGATAGTCAATGCCTTCCTACTGACTATATCTTTTTGCCACTAATCTAGCTTTGAATGTCTCCACATTTTCATCTACACCAATCTTTCTCTTGTAGATCCATTTACATCCAATAGGTACTATACCTTCTGGTGGATCTACCAAGGTCCAGACTTGGTTTGAGTGTATTGAGTTAATTTCTGACTTCATTATCTCTAACTATTTCTTAGAATCGATATCTGATATCATCTCGTCATAGGTTTTGGGATCATCACCATGAACCCCATTACCTACGAGGAACATTTCCTCTAAAATAGTACCTAAGTACCTCTCATGGGGACGAAAAAATTTTTTCGATCTACAAGGTGGAGGAGGTAGTGATTGTATTGGCTCAACCTGATTTGGTTCCATGGGGTCCTTAGCTCGTTGCTCTTGTGAAACTTTCTTCTTGATCTTGATCTTCTTTCCAATGTCGTTATCTTGAATAAACTATTTTTCAAGAAAGATGGCATGCCGACTCATAATCACATTATGGTCTTCTAGAATGTAGAAATAATATCCTAATGACTCTTTAGGACATTCTATAAATCAAGCTATAAAGGATCTGAAGTCTAACTTGTCTGCTTATTGTCTTTTGACATGAGTCGGACAATCCTAAATTCTAAGATGACTCAGACTTGGTTTCTTACCATGCCATATCTCATACGATATGGTAGGAATGGTTTTAGAGGAAATCCTATTCAGTATATATATAGCAGTTAATAGACTATATTTTCAAAAAAAATTAGGAAGGTCTATGAAGCTCATCATGGATCGGACTATATCTAATAGGGTCTGGTTCCTCTATTCTGAAACTCCATTGAGTTGAGGTATTTCAAGTGGAGTCCATTAAGAGATTATACCATTTTGCTTGAGATAGTCCAAAAATTCTCGACTAACGTATTCACCTCCTCGATCTGATCAAAGAATCTTAATGGATTTTTTAGTTTGCTTTTTGACTTCATGTCTGAATTTCTTGAACTTTTCAAAAGCTTCAGACTTGTGTCTCATAAGATACACATACCCATACCAAGATAAATCATTGGTAAAGATTATGAAGTAGATAAAGTTGCCTCTAGTCGGCACATCAAATGGGCCGCACACATCAGTATGTACTAGGACACGTAGATCCATGTATTAGATATGTATGCCCTAGAACCCAGAATTGGCTGACACTTGTTATACACTTCTAAGGGTAAAATTATAATTTTGACTATAAATAATAAAATAGATTATTTTCTATCATAATGTATATTTAGTGTCTGTGATACATCCCTTGAGTTAATGGTAATGATAATTCTTATTTTCAAGAGTTGAAAATTTAAGACGTGAATTTTCATTATTAACTCATAAAATGCTCCCAACTGTAGGATTATCATGAGGATGGTGATTGATCCAGAAGATTGGTGTACAATCACTTCTTTATAGTAGATGAATCTTGAGTTTATGGTATAGAGACACTGAAGTGAGAGTACAGATACTCGTTAGAGAACGAGGGCACTGAGCATGACCACCTCGAGCAGTCATAAGGAAGTCTACCTTCTCGTCAATGACTGGCTCGAAGCTGCAGTGGTGTGTCTGGTTCTTTGACCTGAGGTGCATCGATAGTTCACCTTGAGGGTGTTATAGTTTGACTACACCATGACTCGATCTCCTAGCCATTCGAAATCCTGAGGTGTATGTTGGCTATAGCATGTTCATTATAGGAATTGGATTGCACCAAGAGGGAATCTATCTACCTCGGTGGATGAGGAGCAGCCCTATGATGATCATGAGAATCAAGTCCATAAGCCCATGGCCATGGCAGAGTGAAATAATAGAAAGAGTTTCTATTAAGGTTTTCACATCGAACTTGAATCAAATGATTAAATCATATGATAGAAATTAGGGTTTGACGAGTTCACCTTAACCCTAATCTGATCGGAGCTCAAGATAGAAGAACTTAATCACACAAGGTAGCTGCACCTAAGAGGTTCATTTTCAGTTCTGATGGGATTGCCACCATATACTGCTAGGTGTCACTGGTGGATTTTGGAAGCAATTAGAATGATTTAGATGATCGATCATTCTAGTTGTCTGAATCAGAAAAGTTCTGATCCATCGGAAGGTGTTTCGATGATGATGTCGATGATAGAGATCATGACATATCCTCATTACCATATAGAACTGAACCTAACTGGATCACACAAATAAGAGATTAGGTCTGGATATCATCAATTGGACTAACCCAATTCAATTGATTTGAATAAGATTCAATTACATTCAAGAAAATCGTGCTACCACACGATTGAGCCTAATGTTCTTCTTTAATTATCATTTTAAGTTATCTCAAACTGAGCCAAATATGTTTGTGCTCACTCAGATACCTTAACTTGGTCTAACTAAAACTTATCCAAGTTAGAAAAGAATTGTCTTAATTTATGAGATAAATTTGAGATAATACCTACCATTTTTCGTCACCTGTTAATCCTTGTCTTTTGACTTTGGTCAAACGTTAATCTTTGACACTTAGACATCTGCCCATGTGTCATACACCCATAAGAGATTGATTTTGGATCAGTCAACCTACTAAAAAGTAGGTGGACTAGGGGTGCATGCCTAGGGAGGCATGCACCCAGGGATAGAGGTGCCTGGAGTCCCATACAGATGGGACTCTAGTACTTCGGGGTTTCTACCTAGGTGGTGCCAAAGATTAGACTTTAACCAATTTTGGGTGCCATCTAAGGATGATTTAGAGGGGCTCTTATCTGATTAGATCAGATGATATCATCCCATCAATCAGATTTTGATTTAATTGCATGAAGCCACGTGATTGGCTGGGATGATGTGGCACTGCATGGTGCAGCAGGATCTATATAAACCCTGTCTGCGCCTAGTTTCATAGAGCTTAGACCATTGCCCACTTCACAAGGCTACCCCTCTCCCTCCTTCATGCCATCTTTAGGTCCCCTCTCTCCTCTCTATGCCTAAGGGGATTTGGGCTCCAGTTTGGTGTGATCCAGGCAAGAGAAAGGTGACGAAAAAGGAATAAGGCAATACTACTGCAAGAGACGATATCCAATCTTCAAAAAGGAGTTTTGAAGATCCTCCAAATCAGATCTAGATCTGATATTTAGAGAAATGATAAAAAAAAAAAGATCTCTAGATCTAATCTGAGTGGATACTGGTAGAGGCCAGGCACTTGCATGGCTAGAATCAGAACCTCAGGCAATCAGTAGGATCATCACAGGATAATCTAATTATCCAACAATAAGATATAAATTAAATTTATTTTAATTTATTTTTATTTTATTATATATATAATATTAGATTTAAAATATCTCAAATTTAATCTAAATTTAAAAGAAAAATTTTTTAAAATATCTCTCTTGATCCAATCAGATCTGAACGAACCTGACCAGAAAAATTGAGATTTTTTCTTCAACTGGTATCAGAGCCAGGTTCTCATAAATTACTTAGATCTAATTTAAATTTATTTTTAATCTAATAATTAGATAATTTTAAATATCACATGAGATGTGATTAGATCTAAAATTAAAAAAATTAAAATTAAATAATTTAAATCTAAGTTCTACAAGATGCATGACTAGTTGTAGAATAGAATTATTCTATGTATAGTCTTGCATGATCATAATCTAATTTGATTAAGTTATAATTTTAGATTAATTTATTTACTATTTTTTGATATTATAAATATTATAATAAGATCTAAAAAATAGAAAATAAAATTATTTAATTTTTGATTCATATGAGATATGATGAATGCATGTTTAGACTAGTTGTAGAATAGTTCTACATAATTATCTAGAATAAAATTTATTTTGATGTGATCAATTTAAATTTAATTTTTTAGATAATTATGAGATAATTTAGATCTGAAAATATGCATGATATGATACATGAGATGTTTGCAAAATATGTTTATAGTTAGATTAATTTTTATATATGAGATATATGATGTAGATCTAACTAGTTTTGTAGCTTTTTTATATTTTTGATTAAGGCGTTCTCCTTGGCCATCCGATCATAAGAATAAAGTAGGATTTAAATGCCCTCTCCTCCCATTTGATGGGGTATTCTTATGATTTGTTGGGGTGCTGCACATTCATCCTTAATCAAAAAATCAAGAACTTATTTTCTATAAAATTTTAGATCCTGAAATCCTTGAATTTTATTTACATGTTTTGTTTGTGAACCCTAAACTTAATTAAGAATTAAGATTATGAAATATGTTAGATCTAAAATTAGAAATTTAAGATCTAAGACATATTCATAAAATTAGATTCGGGCTTGGATGGCTCAATTAGGTCTAAGCAGTTGATCAAACCAAATCAAGAGTTGGTTAGATGGGATCAAGAGTGCTTCAATTGACCAGCCTAATAGGATTAAGTCTAGGTCAAGATTGAATCACATGGGTGATCGATCAAGCTAAGGCCTAATTAGGCTCAGTGGTTAGAGTCTAGATTGTAGGCTAATCTGATTGGTTCTGGCTTAACAATTTGGTGTTTAAGATAAGTTTGGCAGATACGATCGACTGATTTTTAATTAAAAGCTACTCGACTCGAATGCGTTCTTATCGAGTTAATGGCATATCCCTTCCACCGGTCTCACTTACCTAGCCATATTTGTTGGCTCAGTCCTGATCTGAGGTGGCCAATAATCCGAGCTAACCCATACTACTAGGTTAGTCATAATGGTTATGACTATATCAAGACTAGTTTAATGAGACCTAAACCAAATCTTTCTAAAAAAAGATTAAATCTAAGATCTTTCACCATTGTAGATATGCAGGCCCTTTCCAAGGTTGATTGTTCTTGGCTGGTTACAATGATTTAGTTGCATCGAAAAGATGCAACTTGTCTATTAGACATTGGATGCTATGGGCTGGAGGATAAATTGGGCTCAATATTTCAGATACGGTGAGAGACCTAATTAGGAATCCAATCTATGCAAATGGTGGGTCTGACTTAACTAAAGAGTGGATCAATATTCTGGGCGTGGTGAGATTCATGAATTAGAGACCAAGTTTAGGTGCGCCATAATTAGAGAATCATTGGACAAAAGTTATCCACTCATTGGCTAATCCATCATCAATAACTATTAGATGAGGTGATGAGTCAGTTGGTGGGACTGCACCATCCATTAAAAATCTATAATCATGAAGATTTTTGTATCTCTATAGAAGAAGTGTAAGGATCCGAGAAAATAGTGAAAGCTAATTTGTTTAAAAAAAATTAAACTCCTAAACAAATTGGTCAAGTCTTAATTACAATATCTAACTAGAAACTTTGACTCTCTATAGAAAAATGTCTGCATCCAACCCACTAACATGTATTTTGGACACCCATAAACTGACCGAACTCAATTACAAAAATTGGCTCCGAAACTTCAAAATTATTTTGGGTTTCAAGAAGTTAACTCATGTATTAGACCAGGACCCTCCCACCTTACCAGCTCATCCATCTACTGAATAGAGAGCATCTCTTAATAAGTGGATGGACGAAGATAACAAGGCCAGATACTATATGTTGGGCTTGATGTTTGATGAGCTTCAGCATCAATATGAAGATATCAGGACTATCCACCAAATGTTGGCTCACCTACAAGAGATGTTTGGTGAACAGAGTCGCGCAATCAAGTATCAAATCACTAAATGACTATTCAAGGCTAAAATGCATGATGGGCGGTCAGTCCAAGATTATTGTCTGACAATGATCAAGGATTTGGAAGAGCTTGAGAAGCTTAGAGTAAAGTTGGACCTGGATCTATAGAATGATATAATTCTATAATTTTTGATTGATGCATATGGACAGTTCATCATGAACTACCATATGCATAAACTTCAAAATTCTCTAACCGAGCTTATGAATATGCTGGTGACTGCTGAGTTTTCTATGAAAGATTCTAAAGGTTCAGTGCTTGCTATGGAACGGACTTCTTCTAAGAGAAAGTCTTTTGAAAAGAAGAAATCTATGAAAAAGCAGATGGAAGAAGAAAAGAAGAAAAAGGTAGAGCTGAAGAAGAAGGCTGCTGACAAAGAAAAGTATTTTCATTACAACACTGATGGCCACTAGAAGCGGAACTGCCCTACTTACCTCACCATCTTGAAGAATAAGGAGGCAGGTCCTTCTGGAGGTATGCTCGTTATTGAGTCTAACCTTATAATTTCTTCTGCATCCAGTTGGATGCTTGACTCTGATTCTAGTGCTCATTTATACACTTTCATGCAGGGTCTTGAGGATAGTAGAAGGCTGAGGGACGGTGAGATGATCCTATGCATCGAAAATAGAGCAAGAATTGCTACTATGGCCATAGAAACATACCCTCTTCGACTATCATCTGGTTTAGACTTAGTATTAAAAGATTGTTATTATATGCCTACAGCAAGTAGGAATTTGATTTCTATTTCATGCCTAGCACTAAAAGGCTATGTAATTAGGACCATTGTAACATTCTTTATGAAAAAAATAAAATTGCAAATGGTTTTCTCATTAACAGCCTTTACCAGTTATATATTGATGCATCTATTTTTAATATCGAGCAAAATATGAATGCCATGAAATGACCTAGGGATAGTCCAAACGATAGGTATCTATGGCACCTAAGACTAGGTCATATAGCAAAAGATAGGATTAACAAATTGGAGAAAATTGGGCTATTGAGTTCATTGACTTTCGAGTCATATCCAATTTATGAATCTTGTCTTTATGGCAAAATGACTAAGCTCCCTTTTGTAGGACATGGGGAAAAGGGCCACGAATCTTCTTATCCTAGTACATACTGATGTATGTGGCCCATTTGATGTGCAGGCTTGAGGCAACTTTGTCTACTTCATAATCTTTATCGATGATTTATCTAGATATGGATATGTGTATCTTATGAGACACAAGTTTGAAGCTTTTGAAAAGTTCAAGGAATTCAGACATGAAGTAGAAAAGCAAACTGAAAAATTCATTAAGATTCTTCGATCAAATCGAGGAGGTGAATACCTTAGTTGAAAATTCTTAGACTATCTCAAGAAAAATGATAGTCTCTCAATGGACTCCACCTGGAACACCTCAACTCAATGAAGTTTCAGAATGGAGGAATCGAACCCTATTAGATATGGTCCGATCCATGATGAGCTTCATAGACCTTCCTGATTTTTTTTGGAGATATAGTTTGTTAACTGCAATATACTTACTGAATATGGTTCCTTCTAAAATCATTCCTACCACACCGTATGAGATATGGCATGGTAAGAAACCAAGTCTGAGTCATCTCAGAATTTAGGGTTGTCCGGCTCATGTCAAAAGACAACAAGCGGATAAGTTAGACTTTAATCCTTTAGAGCTTGATTTATAGGATATCCTAAAGAGTCATTAGGATATTATTTTTACATTCTAAAAAATCACAATGTGATTATGAGTCGACATGTCATCTTTCTTGAAAAATAATTTATTCAAGATAGCGGTATTGGAAAGCAGATCAAGCTCAAGAAGAAAGTCTCATAAGAGCAACGAGCTAAGGACCAAATGGAACCAAATCAGGTTGAGCCAATAAAATCACTACCTCCTCCTCCTCGTAGATCAAAAAGAGTTTTCTGTTCCCTTGAGAGGTACTTAGGTATTATTTTAGAGGAAGTAGAAAAAATATTCCTCATAGGTAATGGGATTCGTAGTGATAATCCTAAAATCTATAACGAGGTGATATCGGATGTTGACTTCGAGAAATGATTAGAAGCAATGAAGTCAGAAATTAACTCGAAGCACTCAAACCAAGTCTGGATCTTGGTAGATCCACCAGAAGGTATAGTACCTATTGGGTGTAAATGGATCTACAAGAGAAAGATTGGTGCAGATGGAAATGTAGAGACATTCAATGCTAGATTAGTGGCAAAAGGTTATAGTCAATGGGAAGGCATTGACTATCAGGATACCTTTTCACCAATAGTTATGCTTAAATCCATCCATACATTGCTTGCTATTGCAGCCTATTTCGATTATAAAATATGTCAAATGGACGTGAGAATGACATTCTTAAATGGATATCTTGATGAAGATATCTATAAGGAATAGCCACTGGGTTTCACATCCAGTGATATTGATCACAAAGTATGCAAGCTGCAAAGATCCATATATGGACTTAAGCAAGCATCTTAGAATTGGAATACTTGTTTTAATGAAGTGATCAAATTATTTGGTTTCATTAAAAATGAGGAGAAATCATGTGTCTTCAAAAAGATCAGTGGAAGAGCTATTGTCTTCCTCGTATTGCACGTGGATGATATCCTCCTTATTAGGAATGATATTCCCATGTTGACCATAGTTAAAATGTTGTTATCCAAAGAATTCTCCATAAAAGACCTAGGAGAAGCATCCTATATTCTAGGAATTAAGGTCTATAGAGATAGATCGAATAGGATGCTAGAACTTTCACAGAAGATATACATAGAGGAAGTGCTAAAGAGGTTTAGCATGGAAAACTCTAAGAGGGATTTGGTATCCTTTAGACATGGCATTCATCTTTCTAAGAAGATGTACCCTAGCACACCTGAGGAAATAGAATGCATGAGTAAGATCCCTTATGCTTCAGCAATAGGAAGCCTCATGTATGCCATGTTATGTACAAAACCTGATATAGCCCATGCTGTGAGTGTCACGAGCAGATATCAGTCAAATCCAAATGAAGAACATTGAACTTCTATAAAATGTATCCTTAGGTACTTAAGAAGAACTAAGGATATGTTGTTGATTTTTGGTAATGGAGAACTCTAAGTCCAAGGATATATAGACTCGAATTTTATGTCCGATGTAGATGATCGAAAGTCGACATCTAGGAGTCTATTTGTATGTAACGGTGGTGCTGTCAGTTGAAAGAGTTCCAAGCAGACAGTCATAGCAGATTTCACCATGGAAGCAGAATATATCACTACATCAGAAGCTACAAAGGAGGCATTCTGGTATAAAAAGTTTGTCGCAGATATCGGAGTGATGCCATCAGATGCCATTCCTCTATACTACAACAACAATAGCGCCATAGCCCTTGCTATGGAGCTGAGGTCTCACCAAAAATCCAAGCACATCGAGCGGCAATACCACCTCATCTACAATTACCTCGAGAAGGGTTACGTCGAGGTCAAGAGAGTCGACTCCATAGACAATGCAGAAGACCCACTTACAAAGTCGTTGGGCCAACAGAAGATCGAAGCCCACCTTAAGAAGATGGGACATAGATTTGTAGCCAATTAGCTTTAGGTCAAGTGGGAGTTTGTTAGATATGTGTGCCCTAGAAGCTAGAATTAGCTGATACCTGTTATACACTTTTAAGGGCAAAATTATAATTTTAACTATAAATAATAAAATAGATTATTTTCTATCATAATGTGTATTTAGTTTCTGTGATACATTCCTTGAGTTAATGGCAATAATAATTCTTATTTTCAAGAGTTGAAAATTTAAGACATGAATTTTCATTATTAACTCATAAAATGCTTTTGACCGTAGGATCATCATGAGGATGGTGATTGATTTAGAAGGTTGGTGTACAATCGCTTCTTTATAGTAGATGACTCTTGAGTCTACGGTGTAGAGACATTGGAGGGAGAGTACAGGTACTCGTTAGAGAATGAGGGCACTGAGCGTGATCACCTCGAGCAGACATAAGAAAGTCTACCTTCTCGTCAATGACTGACTCGAAGCTGCAGTAGTGTATCTGGTTCTTTGACCTGAGGTGCATCGACAGTTCACCTTAAGGGTGTTATAGTTTGACTACACCATAATTCAGTCTCCTAGCCATTCGGAACCCTGAGATGTATGTTGGCTATAGCATGTTCATTGTAAGAATTGGATTGCACCAAGAGAGAATCTATCTACCTCGGTAGATGAGGAGCAGCCCTATGATGATCATGAGAATCAAGTCCATAAGCCCATGGCCATGGCAGAGTGAAATAATAGAAAGAGTTTTTATTAAGATTTTCACATCGGACTTGAATCAAATGATTAAATCATATGATAGAAATTCGGGTTTAACGAATTCACCTTAACCCTAATCTGATCGGGGCTCAAGATAGAAGAACTTAATCACATAGGTAGCTGCACCGAGAGGTTCATTTTCAGTTATGATGGGTTGCCACCATATACTGCTAGGTGTCATTGGTGGATTTTAGGAGCCATTAGAATGATTTGGATGATCGATCATTCTAGTTGTCTGAATCAAAAAAAAATTGATCCATCGAAAGGTATTTTAGTGATGACGATGATAGAGATTGCAACATATCATATTACCATATGAAATAGAACCTAACTAGGTCACACAAACAAGTGTTTGGATCTGAATATCATCAATTGGACTAACCCAGTTCAATTGATTTGAATAAGATTCAATTAAGTTCAAGAAAATCATGCTAGCGCATGATTGAGCCTAATGTTCTCCTTCAATTATCATTTTAAGTTGTCTCAAATGAGCCAAATATATTTGTGCTCACTCAATACCTTTACTTGATCTAACTAAAATTTGTCCAAGTCAGAAAAGGATTGTCTTAATTTATGAGATAAATTTGAGATAACACCTGCCATTTTTCATCACCTGCTAATTTTTGTCTTTTGACTTTGGTCAAATATTGACCTTTGATACTTAGACATCTGCCCATGTGTCATATACCCATAGAAGATTGATTTTGGACCAGTCAACCTGCTAAAAAGTAGGTGGACCCAAGGGTGCATGCCTAGGGAGGCATGCTCCCATGGATAGAGGTGCCTGGAGTCCCATACAGATGGGACTCCAGTTACTTTAGAGTTTCTACCTAGGTGGCACCAAAGATTAGACTTTGACTAGTCTTAGGCGCCATCTAAGGATGACTTAGAGGGGCTCTTATCTGATTGGATCAAATGATATCATCCCACCAATCAGATTTAGATTTGATTGCACGAAGTGATGTGATTGGTCGAGATGATGTGACACTGCATGGCGCAGTACGGTCTATATAAACCCTATCTGTGCCTAGTTTCATAGAGCTTAGACCATTGCCCATGCCACAAGACTGCCCCTCTCCCTCCTCCATGCCATCTTTAGGTCCTCTCTCTCTTCTTTATGCCCAAGGGGATTTGGGCTCCAGTTTGGTGCAATCCAGGCAAGAGAAAGGTGACGAGAAAGGAAGAAGGCAACACTGCTACAAGAGATGATACCCAATCTTCAAAAAGAAGTTTTGAAGATCCTCTAAATCAGATCCAGATCTGATATTTGGAGAAGTGATAAAAAAAGAGAAGATCTTCAGATCCAGCCCAAGTGGATACTGATAGAGGCCAGGCACTTGCGTGGCTAGATCCAAAACCTCAGATAATCAACAGGATCATCATAGGATAATCTGATTACCCAATAATAAGGTACAAATTAAATCTATTTTAATTTATTTTTATTTTATTAGATCTATTAAATCAGATCTAAAATATCTCAAATCTGATCTGAATTCAAAAGAGAAAATTTTTGAAATATCTCTCTTGATCCAATCATATATGAACGAACCTAAACTAGAAAACTGGGATTTTTCCTTCACCGTGGTCCTTTCCCCATGTCCTACAAAAGGAAGCTTAGTCATTTTGCCATGAAGACAAGATTCACAAATTGGATATGACTCGAAAGTCAACAGACTCAATAGCCCAGTTTTCTTCAATTGGTTAACCCTATCTTCTGCTATATGACCTAGTCTTAGGTGCCATAGATACCTATCGTTTGGACTATCCTTAGGTCATTTTGATCTTATGGCCTTCACATTTTGCTCAATATTAAAAATAGATACATCAATATGTAATTGATAGAGATCGTTAATGAGGAAACTATTTGTAATTTTATTTCTTTCATAAAGAATATTACAATGGTCCTTAGGAAAACTAATTACATAGCATTCTTGTGCTAAACATGAAACTGAAATCAAATTCCTGCTTGCAGCAGGCACATAGTAACAATCCCTAAGTACTAAATCTAAGCCAGACGGTAGTTGAAGAGGGTAGGTTCCCATGGCCATAGCAATAACTCTTGCTCCATTTATGACACATAGGATCATCTCACCATCTCTCAGCCTTCTGCTATCCTCAAGACCATAGAAGTGCGAACCAGAGTCAAACACCCAACTGGATGCAGAAGAAACCATAAAGTTCAATTCAATAACGAGCACACCTCTAGAAGGATCTGTCTCCTTCTTATTCTTCAAGGTGGCCGGTATATAGGGCAGTTCCACTTTCAGCGGCCGTCAGTATTACAATGGAAATACTTTTCTTTATCAGCGGCCTTCTTCTTCAGCTCTGCTTTCTTTTTCTTTCCATCTTCCATCTTTTGTCTTTTCACAGACTTCTTCTTCTTTCCAAAAGACTTTCTCTTGAAAGAAGTCCATTCCATAGCTATCACTGAGCCATTAGATCCTTTTATAGAAAGCTCAGCGGTAACCAGTATGTTCATAAGTTTGGTCAGAGTAGTCTGAAGTTTATGCATATGGTAGTTCATGATAAACTGTCCATATGCATCAGTCAAGGATTGCAGAATTATGTCATTCTATAAATTCTGGTCTAACTTCACTCCGAACTTCTCAAGCTCTTTCAAGTCCTTGATCATCATCAGACAATGATTTTAAACTGACTGTCCATCATGCATTTTGATAAGTACCATAAATTCATCAATAAAAATATTAATTTATTAATTAATTTATATTAATTTTTAAAAATTACTAATTAATTGATACATATTTTTGAGAAATTCATATTTTTATTAATTAAAAAATTAATTATAAAATAATAAAAATTAAAAAATAAAATTTTATAATCAATGGAAAGAGCTTATTTTTTTAATCATAATGAAATAAGTTTGGAGTAAAACGAAGCTAAAACAAAAAAGATATAAATTTCTAAAAAAATAAAATAAAAAATTTAAATGAAAAAATAACATACGGCTCAAACGGCTTAAGCCGCCATGCTGTAGCAGTCGATGCATCCAAACAAGCCAAGCCAAGCTGACCAAGTCGACATGCCAAGCCATCCACGCTAGCCGACTCAAGCCCAAAAGCCATCAGCCGGTCTACAGCACAGTGTGGACCGCCAGCTCGGCAGACACCGGCGAATCAAAGCTTGCCACGTGGTGGACCTAGACCCTTAAAGGGTCTATAGGAATTTATCATGGCTCATAGGGCAATCTAGTCTTTTCACTCGATGACAGGACCGCTGATTGGCTGCAATGTGCGGTGCAGCTGGTCCACACGGTCCATGGGAACAGTAATTGCACGATCGAATGGCTGCGGTTGATTGCGGTCAAGATCAAACGATTGTGGTTATTTTCAGATTTGATTCAGCCTCAGACTTCATGTGGATCGCCATCCAATGATAGTGCATGATCCAGTGAATGATCCGACGGTCCAGAATGCTCTCGACGATGATCAGGACTCCCGATGCACGATTAACGGCCAAATTTCCTCCATCAACGTGCGATTGGACGGCCAGAATTTAATCCGACCTGATCTAGGCTGATACACATCCGATTTTGATGATTTTTGAACCATTGGATCCCTATTAATGGCTAGATTTCATCCAAAGCAGTAGAATTCATCTAGGACTCCTTTTAATCCAATTTTTACTTGGATTTTTTTATATTTTGATGATCAAAGAGCCCCTTAGTCTCACATTGCCTAGAAGAAAACTCTCCAGCCCTCCTAGCTCTATAAAAAGGACCCCAGGCCTCCAAAAATCAATGTCTCAGATCAAGGTGAAGCTTTGATATAGGATGAAGCTAGGCTATGGGTTAATGGCTGCTTCAAAGCAATTGGTACTGAGAAGAAGAGCTGGACTTCTACACCATCTTTCCACCAATGCCGATCCAAGATCAAAGATCACTCTATTTTATTTTCTTTTCATTTTATGTATTTAAATTATGAACTTTTTAATGCAATATTTATTTTTATGCTCTTTAATTTCATGCTTTTTATTTTTATTGCAATTTAATTTTTGTATTTTAAATTATTACTTTTTATTTTATTGCAAATAGATGCTAAGATCTAACTAGTAGATCTTAGTACCAAGTTTAAATTCTTGCACCTTTTAACTTTCGCTATTTATTTTCCAACTTCACTTTTGATTTCAAAATTCTTTTCTTTTCTTTTTCTTTTCAAAAATCAAAGATTTCAAATTTAATAACACTACCTTTCCTATGGATTCGACCCGACTCACTGCCATCTATGCATTTTTAATTATTTTAAGAAATCAGATTAAACTAATAAACATGATGTCTTAATGACAACATCGCGTTCCTATCGTATTTTAGCCTTAAAAAGTCATTTAGTGACTTGATATTTGGCTGCGCAATTCTGTTCACCAAACAACTCTTGTAGGTGAGCCAATATTTAGCGGACAGTCATGATATCTTCATATTGGTGCTGAAGCTCATCAGACATCGAGCCCAACATGTAGTTTCTAACTTTGTTATCTTCATCCGTCCATTTGTCAAGAGATGCTCTCTATTCAACGAGTGGATGGGCTGATAAGGTGGAGGGATCTTGATCCAATACATGAGTTAACTTCTCAAAATCCAAAATAATTTTGAAGTTTTGAAGCCAATCCTTGTAATTGGGTCCGGTCAGTCTATGGGTGTCTAGGATACGTGCTAGTGGATTGGCTGCAAATATTTTTCTATAGAGAGTCAAAGTTTCTAGTTAGATTTTGTAATTAAAACTTGACCAATTTATTTAGGAGTTTAATTTTTAAAATAAATTAGCTTCCACTATTTTCTTGGATTCCTATACTTCCTTTATAGAGATGTAAAAATTTTTATGATTAATAATTTCTAGTGGATGGTGCAGTCCCACCAACTGACTCATCATCTCATCCAACAGTTATTGATGATGGATTAGCCAATGAGTGAACAACTCTTATCCAATAATTCTCTAATCATGGTGCACCCACGCTTGATCTCTAATTCATGAATCTCACCGTGTCTGGAATATTGATTCACTCCTTAGTTAAGTCAAACCCACCATTTGCATAGATTAGATTTCTAATTGGATCTCTCACCATATCCAAAATATTGAGCCCAATCCATCCTCCAGCCTGTAGCAGTCAATGCCTAATAGATATGGTTGCATCTTTTTGGTGCAACTGAACCACTGTGACCAGTCGAGAATAATCAACCCCGGGAAGAGCCCGCATATCTATAATGGTGGAAGACCTTAGACTTAATCTTTTTTTAGAGAGATTTGATTTAGGTCTCTTTAAACTTAACTTGATATAACCATAACCATTATGACTAACCTAGTGGCATGGTTTAGCTTAGATTATTAACCACCTCAGATCAGGACTGAACCGATAAATATGGCCAGATAAGTAAGACCAATGGAAGGGATATGCCATTAACTCGACAAGAATGCATTCGAGTCGAGTAGCTCCTAATTAAAAACCAGTCGATTATATCTGCCAAACTTACCTTAGACACTAAATTGTTGAGTCAGAATCAATCGGATTAGCCTACAATCTAGACTCTAACCACTGAGCCTAATTAGGTCTTAACTTCATTGATCACTCATGTGACTCGACCTTGACCCAGACTTAATCCTATTAGGCTGATCAATTTAAGCACTCTTGATCCCATCTAACTGACTCTTGATTTGGTTTGATCAACCGCTAGACCTAATTGACATACCCAAGTCTGAACCTAATTTTATGAATATGTCTTAGATCTGAAATTTCTTAATTTTAGATCTAATATATTTTATAATCTTAATTCTTAATTAAGTTTGGAGTTCATAAACAAAATATGTAAATAAAATCCTAAGATTTCAGGATCTAGAATTTTGTAGAAAATTAGTTCTTAATTTCTGATTAAGGATGAACATGTAACATCCCTACACATCATAATAACACCCCATCGAATGGAAGGAGAGAGCTTTTAAATCCTACTTTGTTCTTATAATCGAATGACCAAGGGAATGCCTTAATCAAAAATATGATGAATCTATAAAACTAGTTAGATCTACATATATAAAATTGATCTAACTTTAAAAATATATTTCACATACATCTCATGTATCATATCATACATATTTTTAGATATAAATTATTTCATAAATATCTAAAAAATAAAACTTAAATTTAATCATATCAAATTAAATTTATTCAAAATAACTTTGTAGAACTATTCTACAACTAGTCTAAACATGCATCTATCATATCTCATATGAATAAAATTAAATAAATTTATTTTTTATTTTTTAGATCTAATTATAATATTTATAATATTAAAAAATAATAAATAAATATATCTAAAATTATAATTAATTAAATTAAAATTATGATCATCCTAGACTACATAGAATAATTCTATTTCTAATCTACTCATGCATCTCATACATATCAGATCTAGATTATTTAATTTTTTTTATTTTTTTAATTTTAGATCTAATTATATCTTATATGATATCTAAAATTATCTAATTATTAGATCCAAATAAATTAAAATTAGATCTAAATAATTATGAAAACCTGGCTCTGATACCAGTTGAAGAAAAAATCCTATTTCTCAAGTCAGGTTCATTCAGATTTGATTTGATCAAGAAAAATATTTCAAAAATTTTTTCTCTTAGATCTAAGATATTTCAAATCTAATTTTATTGATATAATAAAATAAAATAAAATAAAAATTAAATCTAATTTAATTTGTATCTTGTTATTTGATAATCCTATTACCCTATGATGATCCTATTGTTTGCCTAAGGTTCTGGATGTAGCCACATAATCACCTGGTCTCTACCAATATCTACTCAGGTAGGATCTAAAAATCTCTTCCTTCTCAATCTATCTTCCAAAGATCAGATCTAGATCTGATCTTGAAGATCTTCAAAATAGCTTTTGAAGATCTGGTGTCGTCTCTTGCAGCAGTGATGGCTTCTTCCTTTTTTGTCACCTTTCTCTTGCTTGGATCGCATCAAACTGAAGCCCAAAATCTTTTAGGCATGGAGAAAAGAGAGGGAATCAAAGGTAGATGTAGAGAAGAGGGGAGAGGGGCTATATGGCATGGGCAAAGGAACAAGCATCATAATCCTAGGCATAGATAGGGTTTATATAGATCCTGCTGCGCCATGCAGTGCCACATCATTCTGACCAATCATGGCTCTCTATGCAATCAGATATATATTTGATTGGTGGGATGACATCATCTAATCTAATTAGATTAGAGTTCCTCACAAACCTCCTTAGTGAAGAAAAACCTGATTTTCCAAGATCAGGTTCGTTCAAATCTGATTGGATCGAGAGGCATATTTCAAAAATTTTCTCAAAGATCCTAATCAGATCTGACATTTTTCAGATCTAATTTTATAATTTAGTAATCAAAAAAATAAATTAAATTAAATTTAAATTAATTTTACCTTGATTTTAGATAATCTGATTATCCGTTGATGATCGTGCTGAAGCCTTAAGATTCTGGATCTAGCCATGCAAGCGCCTGGCCCCTACCGATATCCACTCGAGCTGGATCTAGAGATCTTCTCCTTCTTTATCTCATCTTCAAAAATTAGATCTAGATCTGATTTGAAAGATCTTCAAAACTCCTTCTGAAGATCAGCAGTCGTCTCTGCAGCAGTGCTACCTTCTTCCTTTCTCATCAGCCTTTTCTTGCCTCAATCGCACTAATCTGAAGGCCCAACTTTCTTGGGAATGGAGAGGAGAGAGAGGATCAAAAAAATGGCATGAAGGAGGGAGAGGAGCAGCCTTGGGGCATGGCTAGGAGAGAAGTCTTTAAAAAGTGGGTGCAGACAGGTCTTTATATAGACCCTGCTGCGCCATACAATGCCACATCACCCTAGCCAATCACATTGCTTCATTTAATCAGATCTAAATCTGATTAGTGGGATGACATCACCTGATCCAATCAGATGAGA
>QRFJ01000408.1:430194-473723 GCA_006176705.1 Cocos nucifera
CAGAAAATCAGGATTTTCGTTCATAATTATCATTACCATTAACTCAAGGGATGTATCACAGATACTAAATACACATATGTGATAGAAAATAATCTATTTTATTATTTATAGTCAAAATTATAATTTTGCCCTTAGAAGTGTATTACAAGTGTCAGCCAATTTTGGCTTCTAGGGCACACATATCTAACACTTAGGTCATGCCAAGACTGATCAAAGATGAGTCTTTGGCGCCACCTAAGTTAAATGCATCAAGTAACTGGAGTTCCATCCATATGGGACTCCAATCTCTATCCTCTTTGGGTGCATGCCTCCCTAGGCATGTGCCCCCTCCCTTTTCTCCTTTTAGTAGGGGATAAAAGATCAAAACTCTCTCCTATGGGTGCAAGACATATGGGCAGATGTCTAAGTATCAAAGATCAACGTTTGACCAAAGCTAAAAGATAATATTTAGCAGGTGATGAAAAATGACAGGTGTTATCTCAAATTTATCTCATAAATTAAGATAACCATTTTCTGACTTGGACAAGCTTCAATCAGACCAAGTAAAGATTCTTAAGTGATCCCAAACATATTTGGCTCAGTCGAGATAATTTTTAATGATTGTTAAAGAAGAATATTAGGCTCAATCGTGTGCTAGCATAATTTTTTTGAATCTAATTAAATCTTATTCAAATTAATTGAACTGAATTAGTCCAATTGATGACACCTAGATCCAAATTCTTATTTATGTGACCCAGTTAGGCTCAATTCTGCATGGTAATGGGATATGTCATGATCTCGACATCATCGAAATACCTTCCGATGGATCAGAATTTTTTTGATTTAGATAACTAATATGATCGATCATCCAAATCATTCTAATTGCTTCCAAAATCTACTAGTGACACCTAGCAGTATATGATGGCAACACATTAGAACTGAGAACAAATCTCTCGATGTAGTTATCTATATGATTAAGTTCCTCTATCATGAGTTTCGATCGGATTAGGGTTAAGGTGATCCCGTCAAACCCTAATTTTCATCATATGAATTAATCATTCGATTCAAGTCAGATGTGAAAACCCTAATAGAAACTCTTTCTATCATTTCACTCTGCCATGGCCATGGGCTTATGGACTTGATTCTCATGATCATCATAGAGCTGCTCCTCATCTACCGAGGTAGATAGATCCCTTAGTGGTGCAATCCAATTTCTATAATGAACATACTATAGCCAACATACACCCCGAAATTTCGAATGGCTAGGAGATCGAGTTATGGTGTAGTCAAACTATAACACCCTCAAGATGAACTATCGATGCACCTCAGGTCAAAGAACTAGACACACCACTACAGCTTCGAGCCAGTCATCGATGAGAAGGTAGACTTCCTCATGATTGCTCGAGGTGGTCACGCTCAGTGCCCTCATTCTCTAATGAGTACCTGTACTCTCACTTCGGTGTCTCTACACCGTAGACTCAAGACTCATCTATCCTAAAGAAGCGATCGTACACCAACCTTCTAAATCAATCATCATCCTCATGATGATCCTATGGTCGGAAGCATTTTATGAGTTAATAATGAAAATTAATGTCTTAAATTTTTAACTCTTGAAAATATGAACTATCATTACCATTAACTCAAGGGATGTATCATAGACACTTTTAAATATATACTATGATAAAAAATAATCCATTTTATTATTTATAGTCAAAATTATAATTTTATCTTTAGATGTATATTATAAGTGTCAGCCAATTCTGGTTTCTAGGGTACACATATCTAACATTAATGACTTAGGATCTTAATTCATAATTCTAGATACTAAATTATTTTACTTAATTTTAATTAAGTTTATGGGCTAAGAGTTAGGGTTCGACATTTCAAAAATATTTTTTAAATTTTGAAAGATTCTTTATAACTTGGCATTGTTCACCAATTGAGTTGACTCACTTCAAAATTGAATTAGCTCAATTCACAAACAACACTAGTTATAGGGTTTAATTTAAAATTATGTACACTACATAATACTAAATCATGAATCAAACTTTAGATCCTATCTAAGCATGCATTTATGATCAAAAATTAGATTAAAATCTAGTTTATCATATCATAAAAATTAGATCTAATCTAAAAAATTTATGATCAACTACAATATCAAGCACGTACAATGACAATCTTTGCATTATAGGGGGTAAACCCTATAGCAAGACAATCTACAGTCCATGCAATCTTGATTTTAATTTTTAGATCTAATTAATTAAATTATTAGATTAATATTTAGATCAAATCTAAATTATCAATCTAAACATGCAAGCATATCATGTTTAGCGAACCCTAGCTCTGATACCATTTTAAGAAAATAGAGCAAGGTTTGTAGTGCAACTTTCAAAATTTTTTTAAAAAATAGTAATATAAAAAAAAGTAATTAATCTAATTAATTATCTACTGATTATAGTAGAATATTAAATTCTACACTAAGGATCTAAACATAATATGCATGCATTCATATAGATCTAAAAAAATAAAACTATGCAGCAAACTATTTACTACATCTATGTATTTAGAACACAATATCTTTTTGTCGGTAGTCCATCACTAAGATTTCATCATCGTCGAGAAGGTCTACTAGTCATGATGTAGCTACATAGATATCTGGACTCCATGGATCGTCCATGCGAGGCTTCTAATCCTGATCGGCTCCCCGCAAGTGCTAGCTCAACATTGAAGTCTTTCAAGGGCTATTTTGATTGAATAGCTTCGACCTTATCTACAGGCTTTATAGATGCTCTAGATTGCTGGTAGACATAGTAGAGAGACAGAGGAGATTCTCTCTAAAATTTTGTGAGCTTATGATGCTCGTAGCTCATGCAATGGCTTCCCGAAACCTAGGTCGAATACCTAGGACTGCACTCTCGCTAAAAATCTTGCACCCCTTCTCTCTTGGTTTTCTCTCTCGGAGATGATTGAAGCCTCTTCTCATGCACCAAATGAATCTCACAAAAGTTCTCTCTTCAGAATAGGTATTAGCACATCCCAAAAAGCTTTTCTTTTAATATTTGCGCAAAGAACAACTTCTATGCGTGGGGAACCAAAAACTAGTTTGAATGCTAGTTTGAATTCAAAACTCTTTTTAATTCCAACTTTATCCGAACCAATTCAAACTTATTTGGGATGTGCGAAGGAGTTGTGCGCCCACTCTTCAGCAAGGAAAAGTCCACGTCAAAACCCCTTTCACATGGAGATAATTGGCGCACAAGAGAAGGGTGGTGCAAGGGATAAGATATGGTTGTTGTCAACTCAAATTCAAATTTATTTCGAATTTGAATGTCAACTAACCATAACTTATCCATTGAGGACGTGGAAGATCAAGGCATAAGGTATTATGTGCATAGGAGAAAAGTCACGAAAGAATAAAAATCAAATTTTAAGTGGGCATGGGACATAGGTGGCGCATGGGAAGAGAAGACTAGTCAAATTAGTCTTTAAAATTCAAATTTCAATCAACTGAACCAACCCAATCAAAATTGATTAAGCCCAATTAGAATAAATTAAACCCAACCCATTTAGGCTTAATTAGGCTCAATTAAATCTTAATAAAATCAGAAATTGATCATGAAGGAAGCAATGCAGGATTTGTAGTGCTACTTTCAAAATTTTTTTTCAAAAATAGCTAAAATATAATAAAAAAATTAATTAATTTAATTAATTAATTTTTGATTATATCAGAATATTAAGTCCTACACTAAGGATCTAAATACTATATGCATGCATTCATATAGATCTGAAATTATAACTATGTAGCAAACTCTTTACTACATCTATCTATTCAGAATACAATACCTTTTCATGGGTAGCTGATCACCATAGTCTGAATCCATTGAATAATGCTTTGGTATTGCACTATAGCCACACACATGTCCGGCCTCTATGGTTGGTCTACATAGAGCTCCTGGTCACGATCAGCCCTACTGGAGTGCTAGCTCCTCGTCGGGGCCTTCAATGGCTGATCACGATCGATCATATTTTTTCTAATTTTTTAAATATTCTAAAAAATTAAAATATAAATATTGAAGGATGATGAAGAGGTGTTTCAAATTTGGTGGCAATCCGATACTCATAGCACTTGATCTCTCCACCCGAATCCAGATTCCCAAATCTAGGGTTTCACTCTGCCCAAAAAAACCTGACACACTGAAAATCTTATCACGCCCTCTCTATGTGGAGTCTTTTCATAAAATAAGTTTTCATGGAAAGATGAATTTTATATCTATAAATATTATTTAAATAATATCTAAAAATTTGGTATCCTTAGAGGTGAAAATCAGAAGAGAAGAGAGGTATGAGGGAAAAATAAGGTGCTGTAGGACCCTACTCACCTTCACCCCAAGATTTCTCTCACCCAAAACTAATTCCCAATCATATTGAAATTTTTACCATAGAATTCTAACCCCCTCTCTTGCATGCATAAAAATTCTCATAATTTATTGACTTGAATACCATGGGAAAGTTGCATGGAAAGTGATAAGGGTTGGAGGTTGAACTTGTTTCAACCTCCCAACCAACATCAAATTCAGAAACCTTCTTATCCCTATCCAATGCCCATACTAGAGTATTTGACATATAGAAGGACTCTCCATCTGTGTGTCCACTCTGAGAATGCGCAAAAAATTATATGAAGTAAAATCAAAGTGGGCGTGGGAAAAGGATAATAATGAGATGGAGTTGAGAAGTTTCAAATTCTACATTGAATTCAAAATTCAAATTATTTTGACTAGTTCAATCATTGAACCAGGTCAAAAGTAGAAGAGATAAGGGGTGCAGAAGGTATCTGGGTGTGATGAAAAATTCACATAAAATAAAGAGGGGCATGGGTCAAAGGTTGGTCAAATATTGTAAGCGCAGAGAGTTGAAAGTTTAAACCTTCTTTGACTTTTCAAAATTGGTTTCAACTAAACCAATTATTCTAGACCCAATAAGACCAGGTCAAATCTAACTAAATTAGGCTTAACCCAACTTATTAAATTTTTAATCAAATTAGAAATTAATTTGGTCCAGCCCCTGATTAAATTAGGGACAAAGCTCCCACAGCGATTAGGTTAACTCACAACCTGATTGGGTCAAACCCAATCAAATCTAATTTGATCAAACTTAATCAAATCTCCATCGCTCAATCAAATTGAGTTAGTCAATAATTAAATTACTAATTAATCCATCAATAAACATAGAGTTCCAATTGGATGGATGTCTGGACAATAGAGTCCATCAACATGAAACTCCTGAAGAGTTCTAAATCAGTGGGACTCTTGAACCCAGTGTCCCAAATGAATCAAACTCACGATCATAAAGTCCCAGACCAGTAAAACTCTTGATCAAAGAGTCCTAGATGAGTAGGACTTAGAGTCCCAATCTAGTTGGACTCTTGATCATAAAGTTCCAGTCTAGTAGGACTCTTGACCATAGTGTCTTAGGTCATCAGAACTCATGATCAGCCATCAGATCAAGTAGAAACTCTTTATGTGTGTGACCCCATAGATTCAAATCCTAAGTCGATAGTATAGAAACTAATTTTTTGCACCAAATGATGTGACCATCTAGCAATGATACACGACGTAGGTGGTGTGATGCTCCCAAGCCTTGGGAGGCCATAGGTGGAGCCAGGGTGAGGGCTCTATAGAGGCTAGGACAGGTGTGATCATAGAGCTAGGATAGGAGTTGTCCTAGGATAGAGGTGGCATGTAACTCTCCATAGACTTGAGATTCAAGTATTGAGGGCCTCAAGGGGCTTGGTTGGTGCTTCAAAGATCTGAAATTTAAGATGGAGCAAGGAACCAAAGCTGGAGAATCAAGACTGTAGAAAAAAAAATTTCTGTAGGTTAGCCAGCTCAGTCCAAAATTGGGTTGGCTAAGTCTCACATCATAGGCAAAATAGAAAGATTGAGTTTCGAGACTGCAAGCATGACACAGAACTGAGCTAGCTCAATTTCAGACTGAGCCAATCCAGTGAAACTTAGCTGGCTCAGTGCTGAGACTAAGCCAGCTCAATGCATAGGCAGAGTTACATGAGGGTCTATTTTGGACTAGGGTCTAGGTTGATCCTAGGGGTCTTAAGGTCTGGTTTGAGAGATCTTAATGGGGGATAATTCATGTATGGATTGGGATTAGATCCAGAAGATGAGAGCATGCAAGACTTGGGCTCGGTGAGTGCTTTCATGTATTGGGTTAACCTAAGAGAGTTTTTAAGTTGGAGTTTATTAGGGTTCAGGTAGAAACTCTAAGATATATAAACCAAGACATTGTAATTTTTACAATGAAGAAGAGGGAAATATAATTGAGCTTTTCTCCCTAACTCTCTTCTCTCTTCTCTCTGGTTCCAACGCCAAAATCCTAGATTCTCTCATCTTTCTTAGATCTTCTTCAGTTTGCTGGATTAACACCTAGGTTCATGCAAAAGATTGAATCTACGACTGTGGCTCCGAGCAGCTGTAGAAACAACAATTGGTATCAAAGTGAGGTGATGCTAGTTGGTAGGCTAACAATTGGTATCAAAGTGAGGTGATACCTGAGATGTTGTAAACAATAATTGGTATCAGAGCCAGGTTAAGCATGAAGCAGAAAAAAGATCAGTTTTCAACAGAGATCAGCAGCGAGATTCAGATCTAAAGGCTTTCTCCAGGCTTCGTGAGGAAGGAAGAAATTACTAGACTGCTGTCCACCATCCCTAGTCAAGGTATTTCTCAGATCTATCTGTTTGCTGTTATTTGATTTGGATTGATCATGGAGAACAGCAAGTTGAAGGTAGGATTAGAGAAGTTTGATGAAAAGGAAAAATTTATGATGTGGATGGTAAGGGTGGAGGATCTGCTGATTCAAATAAGGTTGGATTCGGCCTTAAAAGATAGGTCGGAGGAGATCATAGATAAAAAGTGGGTGTCCTCGGAGAAAAGGACATGTGCCATGATTAGAGCTTGTTTGGCAAATGAGGTTTTGTATGGTGTGTTGGAGGAGAGAATACCTAAGGGATTATGGTCGAGGTTGCAGTAGTTGTACATGGGAAAGAACATGTGCAACAAGTTGATGCTAAAGAAGCAACTGTATAGCCTTCAGATGTGGGAGGGCAAGGATGTTGTAGGGCATATTCAGCGGTTCGACCAAATGAGCATGGACTTGCACAATATAGGGATGGATTTAGAAGAGGAGGACAAGAGTCTATTATTGCTATGTTCACTATCCGGAAGCTTCAATCCATTGATGACAACTTTGTTGTATGGTAAAGAGACACTGGTGTACGAGGAGATCGTATCAGTGCTCAGATCCAATGAGCAGTGGAAATGGATAACGAAGAGGGTGGTCTTCCAGGAAAGTCTTATGGTTTTAGAGAAGTATAGGAAAGGGAAGAAGAAGGGTGAACATAGGGTTAGCAAGGGATCCAAGAGATGCATTAAGTGCGGAGAAGTAGGGCACTTTAAGCTGGAGTGTCTGCTTTGAAAGAAGTGCAAGATAGAAGAAAGCTCGGATTTCAATAGTACAGTCGCTGAAAATGAAGATTCGAATAAGCTCTTAGTTGTCTCGAAGAAGCCCACAAGATGTAGTATATCTGAGATAGTTTCGAATAGATCTGTAGAGTGCAGAGGGTCCGAAGGATCAGCGATGGTGTTCAAGGTATAATAATAGGTCCAGCAGTGCAGCGTTGGATGGTTGGCCTTGGGAGACTTGGAGATAGAGTCGCTTCTATGGCATTAGGGGGACTTCAGTTTTAGGTGGAGCATCGGGCAGAGGTGGCTTCACTGGTAGAGGAAGCTGTAATACGGGTTCAGAGTAGGGGATGCAGAGGGAGGACCTATATTCCAGCACCAGTGCAGGGGCTATACAGATCCAGGTGGTGAGGATTGTATAGGAAGATAGGCATGGCTCTGAGGGGACAGTGTCAGATGGAGCATCAGGATGTGCGATGAGTGCCGATAAAGAAATGTTACATGATCTCCAGGGAAGTCCAGGACAAGTGATGCAGCTGCCAAGCAAAAGGATACCTACAACTCCAAAGATGGTGCAGAGAAACAAGCTAAGGACTTTAGCAGTGGAGGCGGTCATCCCGAAGGCCTCAAAGAGAGCTCAACAGTTGAAGAAGAATGGCAATGGCAAGGTGAGCATGAGAGGCTATCAAGACATGCAGGGACAGCAGGATCGTATAGGAGGATGTTGCCAGATGTGCCAAGACTTGAGCACACCAAGGTAGAGATTATAGATGATGTTGTGCTCCCAAGCCTTAGGAGGCCACGGGTGGAGCCAGAGTGAGGGCTTCGGGGAGGCTAGGATAGATGTGGTCCTAGGGCTTTGACAGGAGTTGTCCTAGGGTGGAGGCAGCATGTAACTCTCCACGAGCTTGAGGTTCGGGTATTGAGGGCCTCAAGGGGCTTGGTTGTTGCTTTGAAGATCTAAGATTCAAGGTGGAGCAAGAAACCAAAGCTGGAGAATCAAAACTGCAGAAAGAATTTTCTATAAGTTAGCTGGCTTAGTCCAAAACTAGATCGGCTAAGTCTTAAAGCATAGGCAAAATAAAAAGATTGAGTTTTAGGATTGCAGGCATGGCACAAAATTGAGCTGGCTCAATTTTAGATTGAGCTGACCCAGTGGAACTTAGCCAGCTCAGTGCTGAGACTGAGCTGACTCAATGCCTGGGCAGAGTTACGTGAGGGTCTATTTTGGGCTAGGGTCTGGGTTGATCCTAGGGGTCTTAAGGCCTAGTTTGAGAAGTTGTAAGGGGGCTAATTCATGTATGGGTTGGGATTAGATCCAAGAGATGAGAGCATGTGAGACTTGGGCTTGGTGAGTGCTTCGATGTATTGGGTTAGCCTAAGAGAGCTTTTAAGCTAGAGTTTATTAGGGTCTATGTGGGAACTCTAAGGTATATAAACCAGGATATTGTAACTTTTACAATGAAGAAGAAGGGAATACAATTGAGCTTTTCTCCCTAACTCTCTTCTCTCTTCTCTCTGGTTCCACCACCAAAACTCTAGATTCTCTCATCTTTCTTAGATCTTCTTCAGTTTGTTGGATTAACACCCAGGTTCACGCAAGAGATCGGATCTACGGCTGTGGCTCCGAGTAGCTGCAGGAACAACAATTGGTATTAAAACGAGGTGATGCCAGTTGGTGGGCTAACAATTAGTATCAAAGCAAGGTGATGCCTGGGACATTGTGAACAACACCCGACATCCGAATAAGTTAAAAAGTCATAACGCAACAATGACGAACCTGTGGAATATGGTTACCATATAATTCATTCCCTTGACCTCGATGCTCAAAGGATGATTTAGGGTTTACTATCAATCCTAAAATTCATCCATAATGTATTTCAAAATTTAGCATCCATCATATGGACTACCTCGACCGAGGATTTTTTAAATTGAAATACAGTGATGCACTTGCTCCAACACTTGGAGGGATCAATCCCATCTTGACTCACACACTGACAAGCCAAGTACTTGACTACACCCAGTAGCCTTCCATCACTGAATTAGAAATTCAGATAGTCCAATACCTAAGTACAGTGAGTTGCTTGCAAGTCACCATGGTAGTCTCAGGTCTAAGGGACACTTATACCCATATCTTTCAGGGCTAATCTTGATAGAAGAAAAGCTCCAAAGTTTGTCACGTTCAGTGCAAATGTACCCATACATCTCACTTGCATGCCATACTAGTGTCTTAACATTCTTTAGTTACGAGGACAACCAACCTATATGGCACACAATGATCTATACTCGATAAACATTGTCATCCTATGTAACAACATATCTTTTGGTCGTGAATAATTTAAGAACTAAATGACAAATCCTCCTTTGTTGAATCTAGATAGTCCTAAGGACTTCATCACAACACAAGAGTTCATTAGAAGACAACAGATTTTGTGATGAAAAATGCCAAAATAATTTTTATTAATTTATGATTCATATACAATTATAAATGTATAGCCCAACCATCAACAGGCTGATGATTGGTTTTGGAATATATTTTCAACAATCTTCCATTTGGACTAAAGCCAATCGGTGCAATATCTAACACCTATCTTTGACTTGAAGTCGTTGAACTTCTTCACTGTAATATCTTTAGTGAATGGGTCAGTCAGGTTCTCTTTTCCATCGATCTTCTAAAGGTCAACATCACCTCGATCCATAATTTCTCGAATAAGGTGGAAGTGGCACAGAATATGTTTCATCCGCTGGTATGCCTTAGGTTCCTTTGTCTGAGCAATGGCTCCAGAGCTATCATAATAGGGCAGAACTGGACCATCATGGGAGGATGCTACTCCGAGCTCGATGATGAATTTTCTCAGTCACACTGCTTCTTTGGCAGCATCTGATGCAGCAACATACTCTACCTCATAAACTAAATCGGCCATAGTGTGCTGCTTGAAACTCTTCCAGCAGACGGCCCCACCATCAAGGGTGAATATATATCCCAACACACTCTTGCTATCATCATGATCAGACTGAAAATCAGAGTCTGTGAACCCCATAAGTTTCAAGTCCGTTTTACCATATATAAGTCACTGATCCTTAGTATTTCTCAAATACTTCAGGATGGTTTTAACAATTTTTCAGTGATTCTCTTCTGAATCAGATTGGTATCTACTTACTATCCCTAGTGAGTATGTCACATCTGATCGTGTACATGTCATGACGTACATGATAGAATCCACTATCGAAGCATATGGTATTCTACTCATACACTCTCTTTCTAAAGGTGTTCTCGGATAATCCCTCTTTGAAAGAAAAATTTCATGGCCTATCGGTAGATAGCCTTTATTGGAATTCTCCATGCTGAACCTTTTTAGCATAGTATCAATGTACGTAAATTGGAACAATCTAAACAATCTTTTAGATCTATCTCGATAGATCTTCATCCCTAGGATGTAGGAAGCTTCTTCGAGATCTTTCATGAAGAACTATGATGATAGTCAAATCTTTATTCCTTGCAATGCAGGGACATCATTTTTGATTAAGAGAATGTCATCCACATACAATACTAGAAATACTATTGCTGAACCATTAGCCCACTTGTATATGTAGGACTCCTCTTCATTCTTAATGAAGCCATACGTTTTGATTATTTTATCAAATCGTATGTTCTAGCTTCGAGATGCCTGCTTCAGTTCATAAATGGACCTTTGAAGCTTACACACCTTAGACTCATCTATGGATGTGAATTCTTCAGGCTGTATCATATACACATCTTCATCCAGCTCTCCATTTAAGAAAGCCATTTTCACATCCATTTGCTAGATTTCATAATCTAGATGGGCAGCGATAGCAAGCATAATTTGAATGGATTTGAGCATCGCCACAAAAGAAAATGTCTCATCATAGTCAATACCATAACATTGATGATATCCCTTGGCAACCAGATGGGCTTCACCTTTCCGTCTGTGTTCCTTTTTCATTTGAAGACCCACTTACACCCTATAGATTTTATCACTTCGGGTGGGTCAACCAATGTCCATACATCATTGACCTTCATGGATTTCATTTCGAATTTCATGGCCTCAAGCCATTTCTCTGAGTCGAATCTCTGCATTGCATCCATATAGGTGATCGGATCCTGATCATTCTCATTGAGTTCGATAGGATCCCCATCCTGGATTAGAAAATCATAGTATCTATCCGATTGACATGGTAATCTATCAGATCACCTTAAGGGTGCATCTACAATGGGTTCTGGGTCTGATCTATTCAGATCCAGCTCAGGTTCTACAACTTGTGTCTATTCTTCCACCAGTCATACTTCATCAAGTTCGACCTCAGAGGCATTAGTTCCTTCACCAAGAAACTTCTTTTCTAAAAAGTCTGCCATAAGGCTGACAAACATTTTTTACTCATCAGCAAGGTAGAAGTAATAACCTTTGATTCTTTTTAGATAACCTATAAAACTATACTTGTCAGACCTAGGTCCAAGCTTGTCTATCATCAAATGTTTGATGTAAGCCGGACACCCCCAAATCCTAAGGTATGAAAGCACTGGCTTACACCCTGTCCATATCTTATATGGTGTTTTATTAATAGATTTACTCGAAATCCTATTTAGAATGTAACAAGCTAACTTGAGTGCATATCCCCATAGGGAGATCGACAAACTAGCAAACCCCATCATGGATCAAACCATGTCTAATAGGGTCTAATTTCTTCTTTCAGACACACCATTATGTTGTGGTGTTTCAGGAGGGATCCATTGGAAGAGAATCCCATTCTTTACAAGATATGTCAGAAACTCATTGGAAAGATATTCATCCCCTCGGTCAGATCGAAGAGTTTTAATACTCTTCATGATTTGCTTTTCTACCTCATTTCGAAATAGTTTGAATATTTCAAATGACTTCGACTTATGCTTCATTAAATAGACGTACCCATATCTCGATAGATCATCTGTGAAGGTTATAAAGTTGAAGTATCCACCTTTGACACTTGAGCTCATGGATCCACATACATCCGAATATACTAGACTTAGAAATTCAGTAGCTCATTCACTTTTTTCAGTAAAAGGTAATTTGGTCATCTTATCAAGAAGACAAGATTCATAGGTTGGAAGTGATTCACAATCACTAACCACAAGAATTCCTTCTTAAGTTAACCTATTAATTATATTCTTGTTAATATGACCTAGCCTATAGTGCCAAAGGTATACATCAGACACATCACTAATTCTAGGATGTTTATCGAAGGATTGAACCACGTTAACAGGCATAGAAAGTAAACAAATTTCATTATTCAATTATTCAATAAAAATTGTAACACCATTCAAAATGATAGTATAAAATTTTTTTTTATTGATATTTCAAAATCATTCATGGCCAAAAGCCCTACAGAAATGACATTCAATAAGAAAGTTGGACAAAAATGACATTCATTAAGAATAACTTTATTTGAATTGATTACAAGATTCATGATTCCTAAAGCTAGAATTAAAACTTGTCTTCCATCTCCAACATTCAGGAACCTCTTGCCTTGATCAAATCTCCTACTGACCTGCAAGTCCTGCATAGAATTATAAATATGATATGGGCTTCCAATATCTAATACCTAGGCAATAGAATCAAATAAGAAAAAATTGTAAGGTGATATCATATAATTACCTTGTCCAGCAACCACTTGCTTCCTTCTTGGCCTGTTCGAATCCAGGAAGGCAATGTATAGAGGATAGTTCCTCTTTCAAGACCCCTGCTTCTTGTAGAAGAAGCACTCTACCTAGCTTTGGTCAGGCTTGCACTTCTTGGTTCGACCCTATGCAGTCATCTCGGCATTTGGCTGCACCCTCTTATTCTTCTTCTTATTCTTCTTTCCTTTTCTAATGGGTTGACGATCAGAAGAAGACCCTTCCACTACATTCACCATCTCCTTATGGAGTTGGTGATCCTTCTCAAAGTTCTGCAGCAACCCCAACAATCTGTGGTAGTTGACTGAAGGCTTTGTCATTCTAAAATGAGCTAGGAAGGGGAGAAAGGACTTAGGCAAGGAATTAAGGATCACATCTTTACCAAGTTGCTCATGCAGGAAAAAGCCCAACTTGCTAAGGTGCTCGATCATCTCGATCATATACAATACAAGATCAGTGACTGAGACCCCATCTGTCATCCAAGCGTTGAAAATAGCACAACTTGTTTTATGCCTTTCAACGTCGTCAGACGTACCAAAGGAGTCGTTCAATATTTGAAGCATCTCCTTTGGCTGGGCATTTTCAAATCTGTGGCTGAACTCATCATTCATTACCGTCAGCATTATACACTGAACGGTGGTGCGATCATTGAGCCACTTCTGATGAGTGTCTCGAACTACACCTCTAGCATTCGGAGCTATCTCCTCAGGTGCAGGATCCATTATGACATAAAGGATCTGCTCATGCTCTAGGATGATTTTCAACTTATGATACCAGCTATCATAGTTGGATCCCATTAATTTATCATTATCTAATAATGATCGAAGCGATAGGTTAGTGGCCATTTCTACATAATAAGAAAAATCAAACCTAATTAGTATATGAATTAATTATCCTAAAAACTTGAACTTTAGTCTAAAGGTTCTCTCACTATTTTATATGAACTGGTAGCCTCTACCTCCAATTCGAGGAATTACTTTAATTCCTTAGTGGGTACTAGAATCTACATAAACTACACACGAGCCCAACTTTGGTTGGTTAACCTATGTGCACCTATGGATAGGTTCAAAACCAATGATTTCTATAAATAACTTTTAGTAATATCAATTTTTTCCTAGAGACCTAATCAGTAGGCTTTGGCCTCCACTAAAAAAGCCTGAATATGTCCAACCATTAACATAACCACATTTGGTCTTATCTAACCAATAAATGATTAGGCCTGACTTTGGTCGGTCCAAACACTATCACAAAGATTTAACTAAATCATCATTTTATGAATGATAATTTCATTAGTCAATAAGCACCAGACCTTTGGGCCTCCAGTGATTATCAAATTAATGAACCCATTATCACTCAACTTAATGGGAGGCTATGATTTAGTTATCTATATAACTATTTTATTTTTAAGAATCTAATAATTTTAGAGGATTTAGTTAACATATTTAAGAAAAGCAAGCCAATTTCGATCCTTCCACTAACTTCACCAAGTCAGATTAAAAAAAAAAAAATCTAATCTACACTGGCATTAGGAGTACCTAAATCAGTTAGACTGATTTACCTATTGACATGGATGAGTCCGAATCACCAAGTAATCTAATCAAAACCTAATTCACCAGGATGGCCAGGTAAGTAATATCAGTGGAAGGGATATGCCATTAACTCATCAAAGATCGAATCAGTGCGAGTAGCTCCCAATTAAAAACCACTAGTCAAACTACCAAACTTACCTTAGACACCATCCGATTTATTAGTTTTAATTTGACCAATCTAGTAATTCCAAGTTCGACTGCATAGCCATAAATCAAGTCCATTTGGTCCTCGTTAAAGGCATGGACTTGATCAACTACAACTATTGTAATTGAGTCTATAGAGTTTTTGACCTAATCTAAATTAATATTTAATTAGATTTGATCAATTACTCTAATTTAGTTCACTCTTTAACTAATCTTAGGTCTAACCCAATTTATGAACCTAATTCAACTAACCCAATAATCTACATTTTATGATTAATGACTTAGAATCTTAATTCATAATTCTAGACATTAAATCATTATACTTAATATTTAATTAAGTTTATGGGCTGTGGGTTAGAGTTTGGCATTTTAAAAAATATTTTTTAAATTTTTGATAGATTCTTTATAACTTAGTATTATTCACCAATTGAGTCGACTCACTTTAAAATTGAATCAGCTCAATTCACAAATAATACTAGCTATAGGATTTAATCTGAAACTATGTACACTACATAATACTAAATCATGAATCAAATTTTATCTAATTATATATTCATGATCATAAATTTGATTAAAGCCTAGTATAATTAGATTATAAAAATATTAGATCAAATCTAAGATTTTATGATTAACGATATAGATCAGCAACATACCAGGACAACCTTTTCACTATAGGAGGAAAATCCTACAACAGGATAACCTGCAGTCTGTGCAATCTTGATTTTAATTTTTAAATATAATTAATTAAATTATTAGATTAATATTTAGATTAAATCTAAATTATCAATCTAAAATATGCAAGCATATCATGTTTAGCGAATCTTGCTTTGGTACCATTTGAAGAAAGCAATGCAGAACTTGCAGTGCTACTTTCAAAAATATTTTTAAAAATAGCTAAAATATAGTAAACAATTAATTAATCTAATTAATTAATTTTTGATCATATCAAAATATTAAGCCTACACTAAGGATCTAAACATAATATGCATGTATTCATATAGATATGAAAATAAAACAATGCAATAAACTCTTTACTACATCTATCTATTCAGAACATAATATCTTTTTATGGGTACCTGATCATCATAATCTGAATCCACCAGATAATGCTCTGGTATTGCACCACAGCCGCATGTTAGATATGTGTGTCCTAGAAGTCAGATTGGCTGACACTTGTAATACACTTCTAAAGACAAAATTATAATTTTAACTATAAATAATAAAATGAGTTATTTTTTATCATAGTGTGTATTTGAAAGTGTCTATAATACATCTCTTGAGTTAATAGTAATGATAGTTCATATTTTTAAAAGTTGAAAATTTAAGACATGAATTTTCATTATTAACTCATAAAATGCTCCCGACCGTAGGATCATCATGAGAATGGTGATTGATCCCAAAGATTAGTGTACGATCACTTTTTTTGGATAGATGAATCTTGAGTCTACGGTGTAGAGACATCAGAGTAAAAGTATAGATACTCATTAAAGAATGAGGGCACTGAGCGTGACCACCTCGAACAGTCATGAGAAAGTCCATCTTCTCATCTCGTCGATGACTGGCTCGAAGTTGCAGTAGTGTGTCTGGTTCTTTGATCTGAGGTGCATCGATAGTTTACCTTGAGAGTGTTATAGTTTGACTACACCATAACTCGATCTCCTAACCATTCGAAACTCTGAGGTGTATGTTGGCTATAGCATGTTCATTGTAGGATTGGATTGCACCAATAGGGGATCTATCTACCTTGGTAAATGAGGAGTATCCCTATAATGATCATGAGAATCAAGTCCATAAGCCCATGGCCATGGCAGAGTGAAATAATAGAAAGAGTTTCTATTAGGGTTTTCATATTGGACTTGAATCGAATGATTAATTCATATGATAGAAATTAGGATTTGATGAGATCACCTTAACCCTAATCCAATCAGAGCTCAAGATAGAGAAACTTAATCACATAGGTAACTGCACCAAAAGGTTCGCTTTCAGTTCTGATGGATTGCCACCATATGCTACTAGGTATCACTGATGATTTTGGGAGCAATTAGAATGATTTAGATGATCGATCATACAAGTTGTCTGAATCAAAAAAGTTCTGATCCATCGGAAGGTGTTTCGATGATGTCAATGATAGAGATCGTGACATATCCCATTACCATACGAAACTGAACCTAATTGGGTCACACAAACAAGGATTTAGATCTGGATATCATCAATTGGATTAATCTATTCAATTGACTTGAATAAGATTCAATTAGGTTCAAGAAAATTATGCTAGCACATGATTGAGCCTAATGTTCTCCTAACAATTATTAAAACTTATCTCGACTGAGCCAAATATATTTGAGTTCACTCAGAAACCTTTACTTGATTTGACTAGAGCTTGTCCAGGTGAGAAAAGGATTGTCTTAATTTATGAGATAAATTTGAGACAACACCTGCCATTTTTCGTCACCCGCTAAATCTTGTCTTCGAACATTGGTCAAATGTTAACCCTGGATACTTAGACATCTGCCCATGTGTCATACACCCATAGGAGAGAACCTGGGGACTTGTCTCCTGCTAAAAAGTAGATAGAAAGGGGGTGCACACCTAGGAATGCGTGCACCCCATGAGGATAAAATATGGCGTCTCATATAGATGGGACTCCAGTTGCTTCAGGGAATTAAATCAGGTGGCGCCAAGAAGACTTGTTTGACCCAGTCTTGGCACCACCTAAGAAGAGTTTTGAGGGGCTCTAATCTGATTGGATCAGATGATATTATTCCACTAGTCAGATTTAAATCTGATTGCATAAAAGGTCGTGATTGGCGAGGATGATGTGGCACTGCATGGTGTAGCAGGGTCTATATAAACCCTGTCTGAGCGTAGAATTTAAGAATTCTACCTTTAGCCCATGCCACATAGCCCCTCTCCCTCCATGTCCATGCCACCCTCTAATCCTCTCACTCCTCTCCACGCTAAAGAGACTTTGGGCATGAAGAAGATGATCCAAGCAAGTAAAATGCGCCAGGAAAGGAAGAAGACAGTACTGTTGCAAGAGACAACGGCTATTCTTCAAAAGTCATTTTGAAGATCTTCAAGATCAGATCCAGATCTAATTTTTAGAGGATTGATTGAGAAAAAGAAGATCTTCAAATCTTGTCCGAGTGAATATCGATAGAGGCCAGGCACTTGCATGGCTACATCCAGAATCTCAAGCAAACATCGGAATCATCACAGGATAATTGGATTATCCAAAAATAAAGATATAATTAAATTTAATTTAATTTTTATTTTTATTTTATTTTTAATTATCAGATCAGTAAAATCATATCTGAGGAGTTTCAGATTTGATTAGGATTTTAGAGAAAATTTTTTTGAAATATTTCTCCGGATCTAATCAGATCTGAATGAACCTAATCCAAAAAATAAGTTTTTCTCTTCAACTAGTATCAGAGCCAGGTTCCATAATTTATTAGATCTAACTTTAATTTATTTTTGATCTAATAATTAGATGATTTCAGATATCACATTAGATGTGATTAGATCTAAAATTAAAAAATTAAAAATTAAATAATCTAGATCTATGATGTATGAGATGCATGACTAGACTAAGATAGAATTATTCTATGTGTAGTCTAGCATGATCATAATTTTAATTTAATTAATTATAATTTTTAAATATATTTATTTACTATTTTTTAATATTATAAATATTATAATTAGATCTAAAAAATAAAAAATAAATTTATTTAATTTATTCATATGAGATATGATAGATGCATGTTTAGACTAGTTATAGAATAGTTCTACAAAATTTTTTAGAATAAATTTTAATTTAATATGATCAAATTTAAATATTATTTTTTAGATATTTATGAGATAATTTAGATCTAAAATATGCATGATATATGATAAGTACCATAAATTCATCAATAAAAGTATTAATTTATTAATTAATTTATATTAATTTTTAAGAATTAATGATCAATTTATATATATTTTTAAAAAATTTATATTTTTATTAATTAAAAAATAATAAAAATAAAAAAAATAAAATTTTATAATCAATGAAAAGAGCTTATTTTTTTATCATAATAAAATAAGTTTTGCACAAAATAGAGCTAAAATGAAGAAGATATAAATTTTTAAAAAAATAAAATAAATAAAAATAAAAAATAACATATGGCTCAACTGGATCAAGCCACCGTGCTATATCAGCCAGTACGTCTAATGTGCTAAACCAAGCCGATGAAGCTAGCCATGCTAGTCGACTCAGCCATGGAAGCCGTCAGTCGGTCCACGATCCAGGCGTGGATCGCTAGCTCAACAGAAATCGGTAAATCATGGAGCAACACGTGATGGACCTAGATCCTTAAAGACTTTATAAAAAATCTATCATGGCTCATAGGGCATTTTGGACTTTTCACTCGAGGATAGGAGGCATTGATTCATTGTGGTGTGTGATGCAGTCGATCCACGCGGTCCATGAGAACAGTAATTATGCGATTGGATGGATCCGATTGATTGTGGTCAAGATCGGATGGTGGAAAGAATTTTGTACTTCAGACTTCATGCGGATTGCCATCAGATGGTAGTGCTCACTTCTGACTTAGATCCAATGGTCCAGAACACTTTTGATGGTGATCAAGACTCCTAACGCTCAATCAGCGGTCAGATTTTCTCCATCAACACACGATCAATGGTCAGAATTTAATTCAACCTAATCTGGGTCGATACACATCTAATTTTGATGAGTTTTGATTCGTTGGATTTCTATTGAATGGCTAGATTTCACTAGACTTCAATAAAATTCATCTAAAATTTCTTTTAATCCAATTTTTACTTAGATTTCTCCATATTTTGATGATCAATGACCTCCTTAGTCCCACATTGCCTGTAGAAAAAGTCTCCAGTCCTTCTAGCTCTATAAATAAGATCCCAGACTTTCAGAATTCATAATCTCCGATCAAGGTGAAGCTTTGATATAGGATAGAGCTAGGCTTTGGATTAGAGGCTGCTTTAAAGCAACAGATGTCGAGAAGAAGAGCTAGACTTCTACACCATCTTTCTATCGATGCCGATCTAAGATCAGAGATCAGTCTATTTATTTTTTTTATATATTTAAATTATAAATTTTAAATTAATGTAATATTTATTTTTAAGCTCTTTAATTTCATGCTCTTTATTTTTATTATAATTTAATTTCTACACTTTAATTATTACTTTTTATTTTATTGCAAGTAGATGCTAAGATCTAACTAGTAGATCTTAGTATTAAGTTTAAATTTCTGCACTTTTTAATTTTCCCTTTCAACTTCACTTTTGATTTCCAAACTCTTTTCTTTTCTTTTTTTATAAAATCAAAGATTTTAAATTTAAAAATACTATCTTTTTTATGGATTTGACCCGACTCACTGCTATCTACATATTTTTAATTATTTTAAGAAGTTGGATTAAACTGATAAACATGGTGTCTTAATGATAACATCACATTCTTATCAATATAATACATGAGATGTATGCAAAACATATTTTTAGTTAGATTAATTTTTATATATGTGATATATGATGTAGATCTAACTAGTTTTGTAGATTTTTCATATTTCTGATTAAAGCATTCTTCTTGGCCGTCCGATCATAAGAACAAAGTAGGATTTAAAGATCCTCTCCTTCCATTCGATGGGATGTTCTTATGGTGTGTAGGAGTGCTGTGCGTTCGACCTTAATCAGAAATCAAAAAATTATTTTCTGCAAAATCCTAGATTCTTAAACCCTAGGATTTTATATATATGTTTTGTTTATAAATTCTAAACTTAATTGAGAATTAAGATTATGAAATATATTAGGACTAAAATTGAGAATTTTTAAATCTAAGATATATTCATAAAATTGGGTTTGGACTTGGATAGCTCAATTAGGTCTAGCGGTTGATCAAATTAAATCAAGAGTTGGTTAGGTGGGATCAAGAGTACTTAAATTGATCAGCCTAATAGGATTAAGTCTGGGTCAAGATCGAGTCACATGAGTGCTCGATCAAGTTAAGACGTAATTAGGCTCGTGGTTAGAGTCTGGATTGTAGACTAACCTGATTGGTTCTGCCTCAATAATTTGGTGTCTAAGGTAAGTTTGGCAGATACGACTGATTGATTTTTAATTGAGAGCTACTCGACTCAAATGCATTCTTATCGAGTTAATGGCATATCCCTTCCACCGGTTTAACTTACCTATCCATATTTGTCGAACTAGTCCTAATCTATGGTGGCTAACAATACGAGCTAACCCATGCCACTAGGTTAGTTATAATGGTTATGGCTATGTCAAGTCAAGTTTAAAGAGATCTAAATCAAATCTCTCTAAGAAAAGATTAAGTCTAAGATCTTCCACCATTGTAGATGTATGGGTCCTTCCTGAGGTTGATTATTCTTGACTGGTCAAAGTGGTTTAGTTGCATCGAAAAGATGCAACCATGTCTATTAGGCATTGGATGCTATGGGCTAGAGAATGGATTGGGCTCAATATTCTAGATATGGTGAGAGACCCAATTAGGAATCCAATCTTTACAAATAATGGGTCTGACTTAACTAAGGAGTGGATCAATATTCTGGGCATGATGAGATTCATGAATTAGAGACCAAGTCTGGGTGCACTATGATTAGAGAGTCATTGGACAAGAGTTGTTCGCTCATTGGCTAATCCATCATCAATAACTATTAGATGAGGTGATGAGTCAATTGGTGGGACTGCACCATCCACTAGAAATTAGTAATCATGAAGATTTTCATATCTCTACAAAGAAAGTGTAGGAATCCAAGAAAATAGTGGAAGCTAATTTATTTAAAAATCAAACTTCTAAATAAATTGATCAAGTCTTAATTATAAATCTAACTGAAAACTTTGACTTTCTACAAAAAAAAAAAAAAAAATATCTACGGCCAATCCACTAGCCCGTATCCTGGACCCCCATAGACTGATCGGATCGAATTACAAGGATTGACTCTAAAACTTCAAAATTATTTTGGATTTTGAGAAGTTGACTCATGTATTGGATCAGGATCCCCCCACCTTATCAGCTCGTTCGTCCACTGAATAGAGAGTGTCTCTTGACAAATGGATGGATGAAGATAATAAGGCTAGATACTACATGTTCGGCTCGATGTCTGATGAACTTCAGCACCAACATGAAGATATCAGACTGTCCGTCAAATGTTAGCTCACCTACAAGAGTTGTTTGGTGAACAGAGTCGTGCAGCCAAATATCAAGTCACTAAATGACTGTTTAAGACTAAAATGCATGATGGACAGTCAGTCCAAGATCATTATCTAATGATGATCAAGGACTTGGAAGAGCTTGAGAAGCTCAGAGTGAAGTTAGATTAGGATCTGCAAAATGATATAATTTTGCAATCCTTAACTGATGCGTATGGGTAGTTCATCATGAACTACCATATGCATAAACTTCAGAATACTCTGGCTGAGCTTATGAATATGTTGGTTACTGCTGAGCTTTCTATGAAAGATTCTAAAGGCTCAGTACTTGCTATGAAATGGACTTCTTTCAAGAGAAAGTATTTTGGAAAGAAGAAGAAGTCTATAAAAAAGCAGAAGGTGCAAAGAAAAAGAAGGTAGAGCTGAAGAAGAAAGCCGCTGACAAAGAAAAGTATTTTCATTATAATACTGACGGCCACTGAAAGCAAAATTGCCCTACATACTTGGCCACCCTGAAGAATAAGAAGGAGATAGGTCCTTCTGGAGGTATGCTCATTATTGCATCTAACCTTACGATTTCTTCTGCATCCAGTTGGATGCTTGACTCTAGTTCTAGTGCTCATTTGTACACTTTCATGCAGGATCTTGAGGATAGCAGGAGGCTGAGGGATGGTGAGATGATCCTACGCATAAAAAATGGAGCAAGGATTGCTGCTGTGGCTGTGGAAACCTATCCTCTTCGACTACTGTCTGGCTTAGATTTAATACTTTGAGATTGTTATTATGTGCCTGCTGCAAGCAAAAATTTAATTTCTATTTCATGTTTAGCACAAGAAGGCTATGTAATTAGTTTTCTTAAGGACCATTGTAATATTCTTTATGAAAGAAATAAAATTGCAAGTGGTTTTCTTATTAACGATCTCTATCAGTTACATATTGATATATCTATCTTTAATATCGAGCAAAATATGAATACCGTAAGATCAAAATGACCCAGGGATAGTTCAAATGATAGGTATCTATGGCACCTAAGGCTAGGTCATATACTAGAAGATAGCATTAACAAATTAGAAAAAATTGGGCTATTGAGTCCGTTGACTTTTGAGTCATATCCAATTTATGAATCATGTCTTCATGGCAAAATAATTAAGCTCCCTTTTGTAGAAAATAGGGAAAGGACCACGAAACTACTTGCCCTAGTACATACTGATGTGTGCAGCCCATTTGATGTGCCGGTTAGAGACAACTTTGACTAATTCATAACCTTTACGGATGATTTATCTCAGTATGGATATGTGTATCTTATGAGACACAAGTCTGAAGTCTTTAAAAAGTTTAAAGAATTTAGACATGAAGTAGAAAAGCAAACTAAAAAATCCATTAAGGTTCTTCAATCAGATCGAGGAGGTGAATACCTTAGTCAAAAAATTTTGAATTATCTCAAGAAAAATGACATAGTCTCTCAATGGACTTCTCTTGGAATACATCAACTCAACAAAATTTTAGAACGGAGGAATTGGATCCTATTAGATATGGTTCAATCTATGATGAGCTTCATAAACCTCCCTAATTTTCTATGGGAATGTAGTCTATTAACTGCTATATATTTACTAAATAAGATTTTCTCTAAAATCATTTCTACCATACCATATGAGATATGGCATAGTAAGAAATCAAGTCTAAGTCATCTCAGAATTTGGAGTTATCCGGCTCATGTCAAAAGACAACAAGCGGACAACTTAGACTATAGATTCTTTAGAGCTTGATTCATAGAATATCCTAAAGAATCATTAGGATGTTATTTCTACATTCCAGAAGACCATAATATGATTGCGAGTCGGCATGCCATCTTTCTTGAAAAATAGTTTATTCAAGATGGTGGTCCCAGACCAATAGAACTCTTGGTCATAGAGTCCCAGTCCAGTGGGACTCTTGACCATAGAGTCTTAGATCATTTAAACTTAATATCAGCCATCAGATAAGGTAGAAACTCCTATTGTGTGTGACCCTATAGGTTCGAATCCTAAGTCGGTAGCATAGAAACTAATTTTCTGTACCAATCGATATAACCATCTAGTAATGGTACCCGACGTCCAGATAGGTTGAATAATTATAATGCAACATCAATGAACTAGTGGCATATAGTTACCATATAATTCATCCCCTTGACCTTGATGCTCAAAGGATGATCTAGGATTTACTGTCAACCCTAAAATTCATCCATAGTGTATTTCAAAACTTAGTGTCCATCACATGGACCACCCTGATCGAGGGTTTGTTAAATTGAAATATAGTGATGCACTTGCTTCAACACTTGGAGGGGTCAATCCTATCTTGACTCACACATCGACAAGCTAAATACTTGACTACATCCAGTAGCCTTCCATCATTGAATTAGAAATTCAGGTAGTCTGGTACCTATGTGCAGTGAGTTGCTTGTAGGTCACCATGGTGATCTCAGGTCTAAGGGATACTTATACCCATATCCTTCATGAGCAACTCTTGACAGTAGAGAGCTCCACTATTGGATCATGTTCAGTGAAATGTACCCTGACACTTTATCTGCATGCTATAACAGTATCTCCATACTTCTTGGTTAAGAGAACAACCAACACTTATGGTACATAATGACCTACACTCGATACGTTGTCGTTCTGGGTAATAATGAATCATTTGGTCGAGAACATGTTTGAGGACTAAATGATAAATTCTTTTTTGTCGAGTCTAAATAGTCCTAAGAACATCATCACAGAAGAGTTCATTACAGAAAGATGCACAAAATAATGAAAAGGCTAAAATAATAATTTTATTTATTAATAATTTAGGTATAATTATATTTAGCTCAACCATCTACAACCTAGATAATTAGCTTTAGCATAATTTCCAACAACTCCCACTTAGACTAAAGCCACTTGAAGCAATATCGAATATCCATCTTCCATTTGTGATTATCGAACTCTTTGATTCTTAGAGCTTTAGTAATGGGGTCGGCCATGTTTTTCTTTTTGTTGATCTTCTGAAGCTCGATGTCATCTCGCTCCACGATTTCTTGTACAAGATGGTAGCATTGTAGAATATGTTTGGTGTGCTGATGTGCCATCGGCTTCTTTGCTTGAGCTATGGCACCAGTGTTGTCACAGTATAGCAGAATCGGACCATCGAAGGAGGATGCCACTCTCAGCTCATCGATGAACTTTTGCAGCTACATAGCTTCCTTCATAGCATCAGATGCTGCAACATACTCCACCTCGCACATAGAATCAGCTATAGTGTGCTGCTTGAAACTCTTCCAGTAGACCGCTCCACCATTTAGGATAAACACAAAATCTGACATACTTTTGCTATCATCCTGATTTGACTGGAAACTGAAATCAGTATATCCCATAAGTTTCAAGTCAGTATCTCCATAGATGAGCCACTGGTTCTTGGTATTTCTCAAATACTTCATGATTGTCTTCACAACCTTCCAGTGATTCTCACCTAGGTCAGACTGGTATCTGCTCACTACTCCTAATGAGTATGCCACATCTAGTCTCGTACACATCATGACGTACATAATAGAATCCACTACTGAAGCATATGGTATTCTACTCATATGCTCTGTCTCTTGAGGAGTTGTCGAACAATCCCTCTTTGAGAGCAAAATTCCATGGCCTATTGCGAGATAGTCCTTATTGGAATTCTCCATGCTGAATCTCTTCAGTACGGTATCAATGTACGTAGACTAACATAATCCTAGCAACATTTTAGATCTATCCTTATAGATTTTCATCCCTAGGATGTAGAAAGCTTCTCCCAAGTCCTTCATGGAGAATTGAGATGATAGCCAAACCTTTATTCCTTGTAATGCAGGAATGTCATTTTTGATTAAGAGAATGTCATTAATATATAGTACAGAAAACATAACAACAGAATCATTGGCCCATTTATACATGTAGGATTCTTCTCCATTCTTAACGAAGCCATACGTTCTGATTACTTTATCAAAATGCATGTTTCAACTTCGCGATGCTTGCTTCAATCCATAGATGGATCTTTGAAGCCTGCACATTTTAAACACGTTTGTGGATGTGAAACCCACAGGCTATATCATATACACCTCTTCATCCAGCTCTCCATTTAGAAAATCTATTTTCACATCCATTTACTAAATCTCATAGTCTAGGTATGCTGCTATCGCAAGCATGATCCGAATAGATTTGAGCATTGCCACTAGAGAAAATATCTCATCATAGTCAATATCATAATGCTGATGATATTCCTTGGCAACCAGATAGGCTTTATAGGTCTCCACCTTTCCATCTGCGCTCCATTTTCTTTTGAAAATATACTTACATCCAATGGATTTTATCCCTTTAGGTGGATCAGCTAGTGTCCATACACTATAAGCCTTCATGGACTTCATTTCGAACTTCATGGCTTTCAGCGACTTATCAAAGTCGAACCTCTACATGGCATCCATGTAGGTGATTGAATCCTCGTCATTCTCATCGAGTTCGACAGGATCACCGTTTCGAACCAAGAAACCATAGTATCTGTCCAGTTGATGCGGTACTCTATCAGATCTTCTTAGTGCCATTTTAATAGGCTCTAGATTTGATCTTATTAAATCTAGTTCTATAGGTTCACTAGAATGTGTCGGTTCTTCCACCTATCATACTTTATTAAGTTCAACATTAGAGATAATTGTTCCTTCACCAAGAAACTTTTTTTCTAAAAAGACTGCTCTATTGCTGACGAACACCTTTTGTTCTTCAGCAAGGTAGAAGTAATAACCCCTAGTTTCCTTAGGATATCCTATGAACAGGCATTTATCGAACCTAGGTCCAAGCTTTTCTTAGCTGCAAATGTTTAACATAAGCCGGACATCCCCAAATCCTAAAGTAAGAGAGTGTCGGCTTATGCCTAGTCCATATCTCATATGGAGTCTTTGCAACAGACTTGCTAGGAACATTATTCAAAATAAAACAGGCAGTTTCTAGTGCATAACCTCAAAATGAAATCGACAAACTTATAAACCCTATAATGGATCGAACCATGTCCAATAGGATTCGATTCCTCATTTTAGATACATCATTATGTTGTGGTGTTCTAAGAGGGGTCCATTGTAAGAGAATCCCATTCTCTTCTAGATATATCAAAATCTTATTGGAAAGATATTTACCTCCTCGGTCAGACTGAAGAATTTTAATACTCATCCTAAGTTATTTTTCTATCTCATTTCGATATCGTTTGAACATTTCAAACAAATCGGATTTACTCTTCATAAGATAGACGTACCCATATCTCGATAGATCATTAGTTAATATAATGTAGTAAAACCCACCTCTAGCACATGTGTTTATAGGTCCATATACATCAGTATGTACTAAACCTAGAAGCTCAGTGGCCCGCACACCCTTTCCAGTAAAAGGTGATTTGGTCATCTTATCAAGAGGATAGGACTCACAGGTATTCAATGATTCACAATCACCAATGTCAAGGATACGCTCCTTGACTAACCTATTAATCCTATTCTTGTTTATATGACCGAGTCTACAGTGCCAAAGATAAGCATTAGTAACATTATCTAGTTTTGGTTGTTTATTCGACGTGTACATTACACTAATAGACTATGATAAAATATAAATATCATTTCTTAATTATCCTTGCATTATTGTGACATCATTCATAATGATATCGCAATGACGTCCCTTTATTGATAAACTATAACCATCTTGGGCCAAAAGCCCAATGGATATTATGTTCATCATAAAAGATAGATAATAATGACAGTTACTTAAAATGATACTATTATTTTTGAAAAATAGTTTAAGAGTTTTCAATGCTAGGACTGAAACTTGACTTTCATCCCCAACATTAAGAAATCTATCACCATTCTCAAATTTTCTATCAATTTGAAGTTCATGCAATGAATTGCATATATGAATCGAACTCCCGATATCTAATACCCAAGTAGATGTAACATATATAGAAAAATTACAAGGTGTTATCATATAACAGCCTTGACCAATAACCACTTGCTGATTTCTACTATTTAGCCTATTTGAGTCAAGAGGACCATTCCTCTCTGGGTCTACCTATTTAGGATCAATACTAGACTCCTTATTCTTAGGTCCAAAACACTTGCTACTATCCAACAGTGAATGGAGTAGACTAATACTAGTCATTCTAATTATCTGAAAGAAAAATATGAAATCTTATTAGTACTTGAATTAATTAATCCTAAAGACTTGGACTTTAGTCTAAAGGTTCTTCCACTTATTTTAACGAATTGATAGCCTCTACCTCCAATTCGAGGAATTACACTAACTCCTTAAAGGATATTAGAATCCACATAGACTACATATGGGCCCGAGGAAAGCTCTGACTAACCCACGTGCATTTACAGGTAGGTTCACAATCAATTATTTTTCTAAATAATTTTTAGTATTTAGGTTTTGCCCCAGATGCCAAATCAGTAGGCTATGACCTCTATGAAAAAGGTCTGGTTAGGTCCAACCATTAACATGATTGACTTTGGTGCATCAAACCAATGATAACCAGGCCCGAGGAAAGCTCTGGCTAACTTGATCACCATTAAGAGAGTGCGATCTAATCATCATATGATTGATAGCAATTCTAATATCCAGATGAACACTAGGTGTAAGGCACCTTCAATGTCTACCCAGAAGATTGGAATCATTACTATTCACCTTAACGGAAGGCTATGATTCGGTTATCCCCATAACTTAGTCATTTTAAGGATCTAATAATTTAGAGAAATTAGTTTACATGTGATTTAAGGATAGAAAGGACACGAACCAAATTTCTTCTACTGACTTCACTAAGTCAAATTCTCCTACTGACTTCACTAAGTCAATAGGTTAGGACTAAGATCAATTTAAGTCCATAAGCACCTAATTCAGTCTTATTGATTGAAATCAGTCAAACTGATTCCTAATGACATGGGTCAGTCCAAATCACCAAGTGATCTAATCAAATCCTAATCAACCATGTCAGTCAGATAAGTGAGATCAATGGAAGAGATATGCCATTAACTCATCAAAGATCGAATTAGTATGAGTAGCTCCCAATTAAAAATCACTAGTCTAGACTGCCAAACTTACCTTAGACATCAATCGATCAATTAGTTTTAATCTGATCAACTTAGTAATTTTGGGCTTAACCACGTAGCCATGAATCAAATCCATCTTAGTCTAGTTAAAGATATGGACTTGTCCAACTGCAACTATTGGAGTTGATTCTAGAGTGTCCTTGACCTAATCTAATTCAACACTTACTTAGATTTGATTAATTACTCTAGATTAATCCATTCTTTAACTAACCCTAGGTCTAATCCAATTAATGGACCTAATTCATCTAACTCTTTAATCCACAGTCTTATGATTTTGTCTTAGGATCTTAATTCACAATTATGGACCCTATGAACATACATAATTCTTTTAATTAAGTTTTTGGGCCAATGGGTCAGGGTTCGGCATTTCAAAATTAGTTTTCAAATTTTGAAAGGTTTTCATTTTTTGTTTTCCAAATGAATCGACTTATTTCAGAAATGGATTGGCTCATTTCTCAAATAACAACCTATTGCTAGTTTTAAATAAAAAATAAAAAATAATAAAAATTAAACTATGAATCAATCTTTTAGATTTAATCTAAAATACATTCATATTTAATTTTTAATTAAAATAATTTTAATTATAAAAATTCTTTCATTGTTCATCTTAATGAATGAGTTCACAGTGGCACCCCTATTGCCATAAGGGATCCCCACTGAATGGAAGGATATGGCCTTTAAACCATACTTATCCCTTATGATCGGATGGTTTGGTGGCTCATTCATTCTCGATTACTAAGTTATCTAGATTAAGTATATCAAATATACTAACATTTAATTTCTATTTATATATTAGACATGTCAAGCGTGAGCTCAAAAGTTGCACTCTCAAGTCTTGAAAATATGAGAAGACAGATCATGGGAAGATAGGAGCAAGCCAGAAGACGAATCAGTCTTAATAGCAAAGTTCAGAAACCAAACCAACTCACACTAAGACTGAGCCAGTTCAGTTGTCGCGAACTGGATTGGCTCAGTCCAGGACTGGGTCGGTTAGGTCTCAGATAAAAATTCAGATAGAAAGCAGTATTTTTGGATTATTGACATGGTACACAACTGGACCGACTCAGTCTGGGACTGAGCCGATCTAGTCGCAGGTTAGCTGACTCAGTCTAAAACTGGGACAGCTCAATTTTTGCCAATTATTATTTTGTGTACGTGGATTGTTTGGGTTTGGAGAGTTTTTCTATGAGCTTAGACTTGATCCTTTGTAAAGTATATATACTGAAAATAGGTCAAGGTTGTTATAGTATTGAAATAAAAGGTCTTTTCTCCTAGAAATCTCTTCTTCTCTTCTTCTCTATTTCTTGATTTGTTTGATCGTGCTTCCACATAAATCTCTGAGAAGTACTTTCTTGTTGCTTGGCTAATCACTGACGGCCACGCCGATCCATGTGGGAAGAGCACATATTCTCAATATTTGGTATCAGAGCGGTGTTGCATGGAAGAAAGAAAGACACCTAGAATTTACTACATCCAGGATCTATTGCACTAGGTTTTATCCTAATACATCTAGTTTGCTTTGTGGTTGTCTCTAGATTGAGGTGAAGATTGTTTACATGGAGGAACGATGATACATAAGTTTGGAAAGAGGATCTAGGGCTAGTTAGATCTTCTTTGAAGGATAGTTTTGCTGGTGTGTGAGATCATGAAGGGTGTTAGAGATTTGTTCTTGACTTGTGTGCAGTCATGGGATCAAGTGGATTCAAGATGAATTTTGAGAAGTTCAACAGCAAGGGGAACTTTACTTTATGGCAGCAAAGAGTAAAGGACTTGTTGGTTCAGCAGAGGATCTACAGATCTTGACAAAAGAAAGGCCGAAAAAGATTAGTGTTGAGGATTGAGAAGAGTTGGAGGAAATTGCTTTTAGCTCAATCCGGATGTGCTTGGTCGATCAAGTTTTGCCCAAAGTTTGCATAGAAACTATGGCAAAGGGGCTCTAGGAGAGACTGAAGAATACATACATGGGGAAGAACATGACGAACATGAAAGGGAAATCCTGATTTTCCGGACAAGGTTCGTTCAGATCTGATCAGATCAAGAGATATATTTCAAAATTTTTTCTCTTGATCCCAATCAGATCTTGATGTATTTAAGATCTGATTCTTATTATTTTAATAAATAAAATAAAATAAGGATAAATTAAATCAAATTTAATTTACCTGAATTTGGGTAATCCTATTACCCTGTTGATGATCCTGTTTGCAGCGGAAGGTTCTGGATCTAGCCACGCAAGTGCCTGGCCTCTACCGATATCCACTCGGGCTGGATCTGGAGATCCTCTTCTTCTCTATCACACCTCCAAAAATTAGATCTGGATCTGATATGGAGGATCTTCAAAACTCCTTTTGAAGATCAGCAGTCGTCCTTTTGCAGTAGTGCAGCCTTCTTACTTTTGATCGCCTTTCTTTGATCTGGATCGCACCAACCAAGGTCCAAAACTCTTTTGGACGTGGAGAGGAGAAGGAGAAGAAGCTTTGGCATGGAGGAGGAGGGGAGAGGCAGCCTTGGGGCATGGGGTTTTCAATTCTCAATTGAATCACTAACTGAGTTGGGCGCAGGGTCATTTTTATAGACTAAGCGTGATCCAACTCCTCTTCCTCCCAACCAATCACAACCCTTTGTGAAATCAGATCTAAATCTGATTGGTGGGAATAGAGTCCCCTGGATTCCTCCTTAGAGGGTGCCTAAGACCAGTCAAAGTTGGTTCTTAGGAGAACTCTAATTGGAATCCAAAAAGGAGATGGAGTCCTTGTCCAACAAGGACTCCTAGGCGCCTCCAACTTGGGCACACGCCAAGGGTGGCGTGCGCCCTCCTCCTTGCCAGGTTCTGGCAGGGGGACAGGCCCCCACCAGCTCTCCAATAGGTGCATGACATGTGGTCAAAAGTCAAAGTGTCAATGGTCAACATTTGACCAGTCAAAGGTCAGACTTTTGACCAAAGTCAAAGAACAAGAAATGGCAGGTGACCAAAAATGGCAGGTAATGTCTTACAAAATAAGACAACCTTTTCTGACTTGGACAACCTCCAGTCAGACCATAGTGAAGGCCTCTGATTGAGCACAAACTCCTTTGGCTCAGTCAGGACAACTTATTTATGATAGTAAAAGAAGAACGTTAGGTTCAATCGAGTGCTAGCACGATTTTCCTTGAACCTAATTGAATCTCATTCAGATCAATTGAACTAGGATCAGTTCAATTGATGATCACCAGATTCAAACCCTTGTTTGTGTGACCCAGTTAGGTTCAGTTCTGTATGGTAATGGGATATGTCATGATCTCTATCATCGACATCATCGAAACTCCTTTCGATGGATCAGAACTCTTCTGATTCGAACAGCTAGAATGATCGATCATCTAAATCATTCTAATTGCTCCCAAAATCATCAGTGACACCTAGCAGTATATGGTGGCAACCCATCAGAGCTGAATGCGAACCTCTTGGTGCAGCTACCTGTGTGATTAAGTTCTTCTATCTTGAGCCCCGATCAGATTAGGGTTAAGGTGAACTCGTCAAACCCTAGTCTTCTGTCATATGATGTAATCATTCGATTCAAGTCCAATGTGAAAATCTAAATAGAAACTCTTTCTATTATTTCACTCTGCCATGGCCATGGGCTTCTGGACTTGATTCTCATGATCATCATAGGGCTGCTCCTCTACCACCGAGGTAGATAGATTCCATCTTGATGCAATCCAGTTCCTACAATGAACATGCTATAGCCAACATACACCTCAGGGTTCCATATGGCTAGGAGACCGAGTAATGGTGTAGTCAAACTATAACACCCTCAAGGTGAACTGCCGATGCACCTCAGGTCAAAGAACCAGACACACTACTGCAGCATCGAGTCAGTCATTGACGAGAAGGTAGACTTCCTAATGACTACTCGAGGTGGTCACGCTCAGTGCCCTCGTTCTCTAACGAGTACCTGTACTCTCGCTCCGGTGTCTCCACACCGTAGACTCAAGACTCATCTACTAAAGAGAAGCGATTGTACACCAACCTTCCGGATCAATCACCATCCTCGTGATGATCCTATGGTCGGGAGCATTTTATGAGTTAATAATGATTATTCATGTCTTAAATTTTCAACTCTTGAAAATATGAATTATCATTACCATTAACTCAAAGGATGTATCACAGACACTAAATACACATATGTGATAGAAAATAACCCATTTTATTGATTTTAGTCAAAATTATAATTTTGCCCCTAGAAGTGTATTACAAGTGTCAGCCAATTCTGGCTTCTAGGGCACATATATCTAACAATCTCCCACTTGTCCTAAAGCCAATTGGCTACAAGTCTAAGTCCCATCTTCTCAAGGTGGGCTTCGATCTTCTGCTGGCCCAACGGCTTTGTAAGTGGGTCTGCCACATTATCTGCGGAGTTGACTCTCTTGACCTCGACGTAACCCTTCTCGAGGTAATCGCGGATGAGGTGGTATCGCCGCTCAATATGCTTGGATTTCTGGTGAGACCTCGGCTCCTTAGCAAGGGCTATGGCGCCATTGTTGTCGCAGTATAGAGGAATGGCATCTGATGGCATTACTCCGAATTTCTGCAGCAAACTTCTTGTACCAGAATGCTTCCTTCGCAGCCTCTGATGCAGCGATATATTCTGCTTCCATGGTGGAATCTGCTATCACCGTTTGCTTGGAACTCTTCCAGCTGACAGCACCACCATTGCACACAAACAGACTCCCAGATGTCGACTTTCGATCATCTATATCGGACATGAAATCCGAGTCTGTGTATCCCTGGACTTGGAGTTCTCCATTACCAAAGACCAACATCATATCCTTAGTTCTTCTCAAGTACTTAAGGATACATTTCACAGAAGTCCAGTGTTCTTCACCTGGATTTGACTGATATCTGCTTGTGACACTCACAGCATGGGCTATATCAGGTCGTGTACATAGCATGGCATACATGAGGCTCCCTATTGCAGAAGCATAAGGGATCTTGCTCATGCGTTCTATTTCCTCAGGTGTGCTAGGGCACATCTTCTTGGAAAGATGAATACCATGTCTGAAGGGTATTAATCCCCTCTTAGAGTTTTCCATACTAAACCTCTTTAGTACTTTCCTCTATGTACATCTTCTGTGAAAGTCCTAGCATCCTATTCGGTCTATCCCTATAGACCTTAATTCCTAGAATAAAGGATGCTTCACCTAGGTCTTTCATGGAGAATTCCTTGGACAACCACATCTTGACTGATGTCAACATGGGAATATCATTCCCAATAAGGAGGATGTCATCCACGTACAATACGAGGAAGACAACAGCGCTCCCACTGACCCTTTTTGAAAACACATGGTTCCTCTTCATTTTTGATGAAACCAAACTTTTTGATCACATCATTGAAACGAGTGTTCCAGCTCCGAGATGCTTGCTTAAGTCCATATATGGACCTTTGCAGCTTGCAAACCTTGTGATCAGTATCACTGGATGTGAAACCTAGCGGCTGTTCCATATAGATATCTTCCTCAAGATATCCATTTAAGGAATGCCATTTTCACGTCCATTTGCCATATTTCATAATCGAAATAGGCTGCAACAGGCAAGCAATGTGCGGATGGATTTTAGCATAGCTACTGGGGAAAAGGTATCCTGATAGTCAATGCCTTCGCGTTGACTATAACCTTTTGCCACTAGTCTAGCCTTGAATGTCTCCACATTCCCATCTGCACCAATCTTTCTCTTGAAGATCCATTTACACCCAATAGGTACTATACCTTCTGGTGGATCTACCAAGGTCCAGACTTGGTTTGAGTGCATCGAGTCAATTTCTGACTGCATTGCCTCTAGCCATTTCTCGGAGTCGATATCTGATATCGCCTCGTTGTAGGTTTTGGGATCATCACCATGAGCACCATTACCTACGAGGAACATTTCCTCTACATCCTCTGAAATAATACCTAAGTATCTTTCAGGGGGACGGAAAACTCTTTCCGATCTACGAGGTGGAGGAGGTAGTGTTCTTATTGGCTCAACCTGATTTGGTTCCACTTGGTCCTTAGCTCGTTCTGCTTGTGAGACTTTCTCATCAAGCTTAATCTGCTTTCCAATGCCGCTATCTTGAATAAACTATTTTTCAAGAAAGATGGCATGTCGACTCACAATCACATTGTGGTCTTCTGGAATGTAGAAATAGTATCCTAATGACTCTTTAGGATATCCTATGAATCGAGCTCTAAAGGACCTAAACTCTAACTTGTCCGCTTGTTGTCTTTTGACATGAGCCGGACAACCCCAAATTCTGAGATGACTCAGACTTGGTTTCTTACCGTGCCATATCTCATACGGTGTGGTAGGAACGGTTTTAGAGGGAACCCTATTCAGTAGATAAATTGAAGTTAACAATGAATGTCCCCAAAGAAAATCAGGGAGGTCTGTGAAGCTCATCATGGATCGAACCATATCCAATAGAGTCCGATTTCTCCATTCTGAAACCCCGTTGAGTTGAGGTGTTCCTGGTGGAGTCCATTGAGAGACTATGCCATTTTCCTTAAGATAGTCTAGGAATTCCCGGCTAAGGTATTCACCTCCTCGATCTGATCGAAGAACCTTAATGGGTTTTTCCAGTTTGTTTTTCTACTTCATGTCTGAATTCTTTGAACTTTTCAAAAGCTTCAGACTTGTGTCTCATAAGATACACATACCCATACCTAGACAGATCATCGGTAAAGGTAATGAAGTAGACAAAATTGCCTCTAGCCGGCACATCAAATGGGCCGCACACATCAGTATGTACTAGGGCAAGGAGATCTGTGGCCCTCTCCCATGTCCAACAAAAGGGAGTTTAGTCATTTTGCCTTGAAGACAAGATTCACAAGTTGGATATGACTCAAAAGTCAATGGACTCAATAGCCCATTTTTCTCCAATTTGTTGATCCTATCTTCTGCTATATGACCTAATCTCAGGTGCCATAGATATCTGTCGTTTGGACTATCCCTAGGTCGTTTGGCATTCACGTTTTGCTCGATAGTTAGAAATAGGTACATCAATATGTAGCTGATAAAGACCATTAATAAGGAAACCATTTGCAATTTTATTTCTTTCATAAAGAATGTTACAATGGTCCTTAAAGAAGGTGATCACATAACCTTCTTGTGCTAAGCATGAAACAGAAATCAAATTCCTGCTAGCTGCAGGCACAAAATAACAGTCTTTCAAAACTAAGTCTAAACCAGATGGTAATCGAAGAGGGTATGTTCCCACGGCTACTGCAGCAACTCTTGCTCCATTACCGACATGTAGGATCATGTCTCCATCCCTCAGCCTCCTGCTATCCTCAAGACCCTGCATAGAAGTGCACAGATGAGCACTAGAACCAGAGTCAAGCACCCAACTGGATGCAGAAGAAACCGTAAGGTTAGACTCAATAACGAGCATACCTCCAGAAGGACCTTCCTTCTTGTTCTTCAGGGTGGCCAGGTAAGTAGGGCAGTTCCGCTTCCAATGGCCGTCGCTGTTGCAATGGAAACACTTTCCTTTGCCATCGGCCTTTTTCTTCGGCTCTGCCTTCTTCTTCTTTGATCCTTCCACCTTTTGCTTTTTCACAGACTTCTTTTTCTTTCCATAAGACTTTCTTTTGGAAGAAGTCCATTCCATAGCAAGAACTGAGCCTTTAGAACCTTTCATAGAAAGCTCAGCGGTAACCAGCATATTCATTAACTCGGCCAAGGAATTTTGAAGTTTATGCATGTGGTAATTCATGATGAATTGCCCATATGCATCAGTCAAGGATTGCAGAATAATATCGTTCTGCAGGTCCAAGTCCAACTTCACACCGAGCTTCTCAAGCTCTTCCATGTCCTTGATCATTGTCAGACAGTGATCTTGGACTGACTGCCCATCACGCATCTTAGCCTTAAAAAGTCATTTTGTGACTTGATATTTGGCTGCGCGACTCTGTTCACCAAACATCTCCTGCAGGTGAGCCAACATTTGGCGAGCAGTCCCGATATCTTCATGTTGGCGCTGGAGCTCATCAGACATCGAGCCCAACATGTAATATCTGGCCTTATTATCTTCGTCAATCCATTTTTTCCAGAGACGCTCTCTGTTCAACAGATGGACGGGCTGGTAAGGTGGGAGGGTCCTGGTCCAATACATGTGTTAACTTCTCAGAACCCAAAATAATTTTGTAGTTCCTGAGCCAATCTTTATAATTGGGTCCAGTCAGTCTATGTGTGTCCAGGATACGTGCCAATGGGTTGGACGCAGACATTTTCCTGTAGAGAGTCAAAGATTCTAGTTAGATACTGTAATTTTGACTTGACCAATTTATTTAGGGAATTTTATTTTTAAACAAATTAGCTCCCACTATTTTCTCGGATCCCTACACTCCCTCTGTAGAGATGCAAAAATCTCCACGATTAATGATTTCTAGTGGGTGGTGCGGTCTCACCAACTGACTCATCACCTCACCTAACAGTTATTGGTGATGGGTTAGCCAATGAGTGAACAACTCTTGTTCAATGATTCTCTAATCATGGTGCACCCAAACTTGGTCTCTAATTCATGAATCTCACCATATCCAAATATTGATCCACTCCTTAGTTAAGTCAGACCCACCATTTGCATAGACTGGATTCCTAATTGAGTCTCTCACCGTATCCAAAATATTGAGCCCAACTCATCCTCCAGCCCATAGCATCCAATGCCTAATAGACATGGTTGCATCTTTTCGGTGCAACTGAGCCACTGTATCCAGCCGAGAACAATCAACCCCGGGAAGGGCCCGCACATCTACAATGGTGGAAGACCTCAGACTTAATCTTTTCTTAGGGAGAATTGATTCAGGTCTCATTAAACTAGACTTGGCATTAGTCATAACAATTATGACTAACCTAGTGGCATGGGTTAGCTCGGATTATTGACCACCTCAGATCAGAACTGTGTCAACAGATATGGCCAGGTAAGTGAGACCGGTGGAAGGAATATGCCATTAACTCGTACAAGAACGCATTCAGGTCGAGTAGCTTCCAATTAAAAATCAGTCGGTCGTATGTGCCAAACTTACCTTAGACACCAAATTATTGAGCCAGAACCAATTGGGTTAGCCTACAATCCAGACTCTAACCTCTGAGCCTAATTAGGTCTTGCTTGATCGTGACTCGATCTTGACCCAGACTTAATCCTATTAGGCTGGTCAATTTAAGCATTGTTGATCCCATCTAACCAACTCTTGATTCGGTTTGATCAACCGCTTAGACCTAATTGAGCTACCCAAGCCCGAACCCAGTATTATGAATATGTCTTAGATCTGAAAATTCTTAATTTTAGACCTAATTAATATTTCATAATCTTAATTCTTAATTAAGTAGGGTTCATAAATAAAATATGCACAATAAATCCTAGGGTTTCAGGATCTAGGGTTTTGCAGAAAGTAAGTTTTGGGTTTCTGATTAAGGACGAACACGCAGCACCCCTACACATCATAAGAACACCCCATCGAATGGAAAGAGAGGGCCTTTAAACCCTTCTTCATTCTTATGACCGGACGGCCAAGAGGAACGCCTTAATCAGGAACATGTCAATACTACAAAATAGTATTTAGATCTATATCATATATCTCATATATAAATTAGATCTAATCATGGCATATTTTGCATACATCTCATGTATCGAATCATGCATATTTTTCAGATCTAAATTATCTCATAATAATCTAAAAAATTAGATTTAAATTGATCTAATCAAAATAAATTCTAATCTAGATAATTATGTAGAACTATTCTACAACTAGTCTAGACATGCATCAATCATATCTCATATGATATTTAAAATTAAATAATTTTTATTTGCTATTTTTTAGATGTTATTATAATACTTATAATATCAAAAAATAGTAAATAAAAAGATCTAAAATATGATTTAATCAGATTAAATCAAAACATGCAAGACTATTCTATAGAACTATTCTATTCTTAGAACTAGTCATGCATATCTTTCTAATCTTAGATCCAAATCATTTAATTTTAATTTTTTTTTGATTTTAGATCTGATCACATCTCATGTGACATCTGAAATCACTTATTTTTTAATTAAAATAAATTTAAAATTAGATCTAAATAATTTTAGAACCATTGGCTCTGATACCAGTTGAAGGGAAAATCCTGATTTCCCGGACCAGGTTCGTTCAGATCTGATCAGATCAAGAGATATATTTCAAAAATTTTTTCTTTGATCTAATCAGATCTTGATATATTTCAGATCTGAATTCTTATTATTTTAATAAATAAAATAAAATAAGAATAAATTAAATCAAATTTAATTTACCTGATTTGGGTAATCCTATTACCCTGTTGATGATCCTGTTTGCAGCGGAAGGTTCTGGATCTAGCCACGCAAGTGCCTGGCCTCTACCGGTATCCACTCAGGCTTGGATCTAGAGATCCTCTTCTTCTCTATCACATCTCCAAAAATCAGATCTGGATCTGATCTGGAGGATCTTCAAAACTCCTTTTGAAGATCAGCAGTCGTCCTTTGCAGCAGCGCAGCCTTCTTAGCTTTCTGATCGCCTTTCTCTTGATCTGATCGCACCAACCAAGGTCCAAAACTCTTTTGGACGTGGAGAGGAGAGGGAGAAGAAGGACTTTGGCATGGAGGAAGGAGGGGAGAGGCAGCCTTGGGGCATGGGGTTTTCAATTCTCAATTGAATCACTAATCTGAGTTGGGCGCAGGGTCTTATTTATAGACTATGCTGTGATCCAACTCCTCTTCTTCCCAACCAATCACAACCCTTTGTGAAATCAGATCTAAATCTGATTGGTGGGAATAGAGTCCCCTGGATTCCTCCTTAGAGGGCCCTAAGACCAGTCAAAGTTGGTTCTTAGGAAGAACTCTAATTGGAATCCAAAAAGGAGATGGAGTCCTTGTCCAACAAGGACTCCTAGGCGCCTCCAACTTGGGCACACGCCACCCTGGCGTGCGCCCTCCTCCTTGCCAGGTTCTGGCAGGGGGACAGGCCCCCACCAGCTCTCCAATAGGTGCATGACATGTGGTCAAAAGTCAAAGTGTCAATGGTCAACGTTTGACCAGTCAAAGGTAGACTTTTGACCAAAGTCAAAGAACAAGAAATGGCAGGTGACCAAAAATGGCAGGTAATGTCTTACAAAATAAGACAACCTTTTCTGACTTGGACAACCTCCAGTCAGACCATATGAAGGCCTCTGATTGAGCACAAACTCCTTTGGCTCAGTCAGGACAACTTATTTATGATAGTAAAAGAAGAACGTTAGGTTCAATCGAGTGCTAGCACGATTTTCTTGAACCTAATTGAATCTCATTCAGATCAATTGAACTAGATCAGTTCAATTGATGATCACCAGATTCAAACCCTTGTTTGTGTGACCCAGTTAGGTTCAGTTCTGTATGGTAATGGGATATGTCATGATCTCTATCATCGACATCATCGAAACTCCTTTCGATGGATCAGAACTCTTCTGATTCGAACAGCTAGAATGATCGATCATCTAAATCATTCTAATTGCTCCCAAAATCATCAGTGACACCTAGCAGTATATGGTGGCAACCCATCAGAGCTGAATGCGAACCTCTTGGTGCAGCTACCTGTGTGATTAAGTTCTTCTATCTTGAGCCCCGATCAGATTAGGGTTAAGGTGAACTCGTCAAACCCTAGTCTCTGTCATATGATGTAATCATTCGATTCAAGTCCGATGTGAAAATCTAAATAGAAACTCTTTCTATTATTTCACTCTACCATGGCCATGGGCTTCTGGACTTGATTCTCATGATCATCATAGGGCTGCTCCTCTACCACCGAGGTAGATAGATTCCATCTTGATGCAATCCAGTTCCTACAATGAACATGCTATAGCCAACATACACCTCAGGGTTCCATATGGCTAGGAGACCGAGTAATGGTGTAGTCAAACTATAACACCCTCAAGGTGAACTGCCGATGCACCTCAGGTCAAAGAACCAGACACACTACTGCAGCATCGAGTCAGTCATTGACGAGAAGGTAGACTCCCTAATGACTACTCGAGGTGGTCACGCTCAGTGCCCTCGTTCTCTAACGAGTACCTGTACTCTCGCTCCGGTGTCTCCACACCGTAGACTCAAGACTCATCTACTAAACAGAAGTGATTGTACACCAACCTTCCAGATCAATCACCATCCTCGCAATGATCCTATGGTCCGGAGCAATTTATGAGTTAATAATGATTATTCATGTCTTAAATTTTCAACTCTTGAAAATATGAATTATCATTGCCATTAACTCGAAGGATGTATCACAGACACTAAATACACATATGTGATAGAGAATAACCCATTTATTGATTTTAGTCAAAATTACAAGTTTGCCCCTAGAAGTGTATTACAAGTGTCAACCAATTCTGGCTTCTAGGGCACATATATCTAACAGAACAAGCTATGATTGAAGAAACAGCTGTATAGTCGAGGATGCCTGAAGGCGGAGATCTTGTTGCACATTTCTGAAGATTCAATCGGATGTGTTCTGAGGTGATAAGTTTGAATGTGAAGATCGACGAGGAGGATCGAGCATTGCTGCTATTATGTTCTCTCCTAGGTTCGTATGATGGTCTCATAACAACTTTAGTTTATGGAAAGGAGACCCTAAACTATGAAAAGGTTGTTGGTGCGCTCAAATTAAATGAGCAAAGGAAGAAGATCTGCAAGGGAGATCCTAAGTCTGAGATCTTGGCTGTGAATGAAAGACAGGAAAGATCAAAGGAGAAGATAAGAGGAAAATCTAAGTACAAATCAAAGTCTCACGATCAGAGGAAGATGACATTGAAATATTATATATATCATCAGCCTGGATACCTGAGGAGAGATTGTCCCCTTTTGAGATAGAAAAAGGGATGGCCAGCAAGGAAGATGGTACAGCTTCTATGAACTATGGAGAAGACCTGCTAGTTGTATCAGATAGATCCACAAAGTGCGATACTATGTGGATATTAGATTCAGCATGCTCACACCACTATACTTCTCATCGAAAGTGGTTTGCTACCTATCAGAAGGCCAATGGTGGAAGTGTCAGTCTTGGAGATGATCACTCATGCAAAGTAGCTGGAATTAGCTCTATCAGGGTGAGGATGTACGACGTGATTATTCGTACATTATCAAATGTCAGGCATGTATCGGAGTTGAAAAAGAATTTGATTTCTTTGGGCTACTTGGAGGAGTAGGATTATGCTTTTAGTAGCTATGCTGGGAGTGGATGTCTGAAAATTTTCAAGAAAGCTTTGGTGGTGATTGGAGGTAGAAGATTGAGCAATAATCTTTATAGAATGGAAGGTTCAATGGTAAATGATAGTGCAGAGGTGCTAGCAGCGGCATAGAAGGAGCAAATTTTATATCAGCTATGGTACTATCGGGTGGGTCATATGAGTGACCATGGGCTCGCTGAACTAAGTAGAAGAGGTATGATCCCAGCCCTAAAGAAGGAGGGCATAGATCTTTGTGAGCTGTGTATCTTTGGCAAATAGCATAGGGTGAAGTTTGCTAGAAGTACCAAGCACAGTGAGGGAGTGCTGGATTTAGTGCACTCGGATGTGTGGGGACTAGCTCCTATATTAGCTAGAGATGGGGCAAAATACTTTGTCACTTTCATTGATAATTTCTCAAGGAAGGTGTGGGTTTATCTGATTAGAGAAAAATCAATGGTGTTTGTCCAATTCAGAGCTTGGAGAGCTAAAGTAGAGGAGTCAGAAAGACAGGTAAAGTGTCTGAGGTCGGACAATGAAGGGGAGTATACTAGCTTGGAGTTCAGGAGGTACTATGAGGAAAATGGCATCAAATGCCATTACATGGTGAGGATGACTCTCAAGCAGAATGGTATCGCAGAGAGGATGAATCGAACACTGACCGAGAAGGCATGGAGTTTGAGGCTGCAGACATCACTCTCAAAGTCCTTTTTGGGTGATTCTCTAACTTTTTCTTATTTTCTTATGAATAGATCCCCTCATTATAAGCTGAATGGAGGCATTCCAGAGGAGGTCTAGAGTAGTAAGAAGGTGGAGCTTGGCCACCTAAAAGTCTTCGGTTAAATAGCCTATGCATATGTGGAGGCAATCGAGAGCAGCAAATTGGATCCAAAATCTCAAAAGACGACATTCATAGGGTATCCACAAGGAGTCAAGTGAAGAAAAATTCTGATTTTTTGGATCAGATTCGTTTAGATCTGATCGGATCAAGAGATATATTTCAAAATTTTTTATCCTTGATCTGAATCAGATCTGAGATGTTTCAGATCTAATCTTTATTATTCTAATAATCAAATTAAAATATAGATAAATTAAATTAGATTTAATTTACCTTGATGTAGGGTAATCCTATTATCCGTTGATGATCCTATAAGCA